>CM060950.1:390366605-390558160 GCA_030765055.1 Mantis religiosa
CCCATGTTGTTAAAAATGTATGAGCTGCAGAAAGCCAATGCGAGTGCAGTAATGCAATCAATTATGGACTTTTGTCACAAAACTCTGGCCTGCTGGTGTCAAGTTTGAAAAACTTCTTGTGGTTACAGACCAGGCTCCATACATGGTTTAGTTGTTAACCAATTGAAACCTCTATTTCCTAGGTTGAAGCACGTGATATGCTTGGTTCATGCCCTTCAAAGGGTTTGGTAATTCATAAGAAACAAATATGACATTGCAAATCAGTTTAATTCTGCCCTGAAGAAGATTCTGCTGAAAGCTCCGAATCATGTAGTGGTCTACAAGGAAACCACTGAACTGCTCCTTCCAAATTCCTGGTCATTCCTCACTGGGGATCATGGATCGAGTGTGCTGCTATGTTGTGTGAGAATTTTGACAAAATTAAAAGAAGAAGAAGAAAAAAAAGAAAAGAAAAAGAAAAAGAAAAAGAAGACGAAGAGGAAGAGGAAGAGGAAGAGGAAGAGGAAGAGGAAGAGGAAGAGGAAGAGGAAGAGGAAGAGGAAGAGGAAGAGGAAGAGGAAGAGGAAGAGGAAGAGGAAGAGGAAGAGAAGAGGAAGAGGAAGAGGAAGAGGAAGAGGAAGAGGAAGAGGAAGAGGAAGAGGAAGAGGAAGAGGAAGAGGAAGAGGAAGAGGAAGAGGAAGAGGAAGAGGAAGAGGAAGAGGAAGAGGAAGAGAAGAGGAAGAGGAAGAGGAAGAGGAAGAGGAAGAGGAAGAGGAAGAGGAAGAGGAAGAGGAGAGAAGAGAAGAGGAAGAGGAAGAGGAAGAGGAAGAGGAAGAGGAAGAGAAGAGAAGAGGAAGAGAAGAGGAAGAGGAAGAGGAAAGAGGAAGAGGAAGAGGAAGAGGAAGAGGAAGAGGAAGAGGAAGAAGAAGAGAAGAAGAAGAAGAAGAAGAGAAGAAGAAGAAGAAGAAGAAGAAGAAGAAGAAGAAGAAGAAGAAGAAGAAGAAGAAGAAGAAGAAGAAGAAGAAGAAGAAGAAGAAGAAGAAGAAGAAGAAGAAGAAGAAGAAGAAGAAGAAGAAGAAGAAGAAGAAGAAGAAGAAGAAGAAGAAGAAGAAGAAGAAGAAGAAGAAGAAGAAGAAGAAGAAGAAGAAGAAGAAGAAGAAGAAGAAGAAGAAGAAGAAGAAGAAGAAGAAGAAGAAGAAGAAGAAGAAGAAGAAGAAGAAGAAGAAGAAGAAGAAGAAGAAGAAGAAGAAGAAGAAGAAGAAGAAGAAGAAGAAGAAGAAGAAGAAGAAGAAGAAGAAGAAGAAGAAGAAGAAGAAGAAGAAGAAGAAGAAGAAGAAGAAGAAGAAGAAGAAGAAGAAGAAGAAGAAGAAGAAGAAGAAGAAGAAGAAGAAGAAGAAGAAGAAGAAGAAGAAGAAGAAGAAGAAGAAGAAGAAGAAGAAGAAGAAGAAGAAGAAGAAGAAGAAGAAGAAGAAGAAGAAGAAGAAGAAGAAGAAGAAGAAGAAGAAGAAGAAGAAGAAGAAGAAGAAGAAGAAGAAGAAGAAGAAGAAGAAGAAGAAGAAGAAGAAGAAGAAGAAGAAGAAGAAGAAGAAGAAGAAGAAGAAGAAGAAGAAGAAGAAGAAGAAGAAGAAGAAGAAGAAGAAGAAGAAGAAGAAGAGTTTGTGATTTCTTTGGATCCAGCCGATGCAGGTGCAACTTCCAAGGTACAGCAACTTCTGTTACCAGAGAAAATACATAATTTGCAGACAGAACTATATTATGTCCATAGTTACAAGTACCTGATTGCAGCTATTAGAAGAATATGGTTTGGAAAAGGAGAAACAGTAAGATATTTTTACTTCTGTGAGGGAGCAGTTAGATGGCTTTGCCAAAGACAAAATTGAGTTTAGTCTTCAGAAGAATCCGGACATTGAGGACTTCGTCACATCTGTAGAATTGCCATTCGAGTGAATACAAGATTTGCCCCACTGATTTCTGTGGATGTCAAAAGAAGCTTTAGCATCTACAAAGACATTCTATCTCCAAGAAGCTTTAGCATCTACAAAGACATTCTATCTCCTAATAGAAACAGACTTACTTTTAAAAATGTAGAGATGCTTAATGTCGAAGTATAACAGCTTCATGTGTTTTCCTTCTATGAGTTATAATTTGATGTACTTGTTTGTAATTCAATAAATAAAAATATAGGAAAGAGAAATTGTTGAACTAGTTGCACAAAGCAGCAGCTTTTCGTCGCCACCCCCCCCTTTTTTTACCTTACTTGAGCATCTTCTCCTTTCCTTTTTTCATCTGAAATTTGCACCTAAAATCCTAACCTAATATCCTAACGTTTATTGAGGAAATTTTTAAGGATAGAATCATTAGTAAGGGTTTAAGCCCGCTCAGTCCCCTGATCTTATAGATGTGATTTTTATTTATGGGGCAACTTCAAAAGTGAAGTATACTAAAACTAATCTCCACACATTAGAAGAATTAAACCAAAATATCAGGGCAGAAATTAATGCTATTTCAGAAGGTGAACTACTGCATGTAATTGGAAATTTTCTCAGATGTCGTAAACATACTGATGCACATGGGCACCATATCCAACATCTGCTGTGATAAGGTATGCTTTGTGTTTATTGCGATAGTTATTCACATGATTTGAGATTTGATGCCCATTTGATGCACCAGGCAAGGGACCAGTCAAATTTTGTAGCATACATACTGCATATGGTAACAAACAAATCAGATAAGAACAGATTTCCTACCTTTCTGGCAGCAGTGCTTGAGAAATCCTCAGCCTATTAATAACTATCCCAATGAGAAGAGTACCTTCTCTAATCTTACAAACTCCTAACATGGAGTCAATATTCCCTTAGGTTACAGGGATTCCAATATACTGTCACCTTAACAGCATCCCTCAACACTTTCCACAATGCAACTCTTCCTTTTAAACCAAACCTGTGATACAGAGCTTATTTCCTTCCACTAACTATTTGGAATATATCTTGCAAATGCAATGCAGCTTATGGAAGTAATGCATTTAGCATTTCTTGCATTAATGATACAGCATATCATTAAGCCTATTTCCTTTCTTCCTAATCACTTTGTCTGCCAACAGCTAATTGCTTAAAAATGTTTAATAAATATAGCTTATAAAATAAAAAGTACCTCATGGAAAAAGGCAAACTACTTACCCTTCACCAGACTCTGTTACTATTTTTAATTTAAAGTCCACAGAATTATGGCTAAGAGGTTTCCATTTTAACACCTCTTGGCATTGCCCAGGTACATAAACCTGAAATAAAAGGAAAGCAAGGTTTAAAAACTGCAACGAAATCTTGCTTATTGATGGAAATTAATTGTTCCTTCACACTAGCCATGTATAGGCTAAGGTTTTGGATAGATAGTCAAACTAAAAAATTCAATGCCATGGCCAGGATTTGAACCACAGATCTCCTGGTTTCTGTCCAGTCGCTCTTACTCATTGAGCTACCATGGCCAATGTGTTGTCATGACATTAAATTCTCCAATTGACCCATATTTTCCCAGTAAACCACTAGAGGCTCTCGTATTCAAGATACATCGTTTGTGGCAACTTATTATTATAAGTGCTTGAGTCCCGGCTTCATCGTTAAACTCTTATTAAGTTAATTGATGGAAATTAATTGTTCCTTCACACTAGCCGTGTATAGCCTAAGGTTTTGGATAGATTGAGTCAAACTGAAAAATTCAATGCCATGGCTGGGATTTGAACCACAGATCTCCTGGTTTCTGTCCAGTCGTTCTTACCCATTAACCCTTTCACCGATATGGATGTCATATGACGTCCAAGTTAAAATGCCCCAAACCGATATGGACGTGTATAGACGCCCTGCGCATACATGCATTTAATGCTAATTATTTTAATCTTCCTATTTTACAATAAATTTAAATTAGTTCTATATGGGATGTAAACATACCCTTAAAGGTTTCTATTTGAAATGTACACCTCCAAACCGGGATAAACACCCAAGAGCACATCTGCAGATTCACACCAAATAATATTGGTTTCCTTGCAATCTTCTTTTTCGCAACACACTAGACATTTTCGAAACGGTTGCGACTTTTTTGGTTGTGGGTGGTATGCTTTTAGGAAAGTGTTTTCTCTCAAGTATGAGGGGTGATGTCGTGGTGAATTTCTTACCCCTTACCTCTGAGTATTATAATACTCAATTAGATTACGAGCTATTTATACGCGCAAGTACAGGTAGATTAATGTCTTGCACGAATTTACAGCTCTGAAAATTACTAAACAATTGTGCATGGTTACATCCAGTGGTATAAAAATACTTTTTTTACCATTTAACTGTTTTTCGTAAATAGGGATAGCTAGATAGATCCGCATCACCCATATTTGACCCGCCACTTCCCCCAAACGATGGAGTAGCTAACATGCCTTCTGTAGATCAGTACACGTCACTGCTAACTATATCCTAAACATCTCCTTCATAATCGCACAGCAAATATTCCAGATTTTCTACAGTAATATCAGAAGCCTGTATACATCATACGCTAGGTAATTTATTTGCTACATTACGGGGATAAGCCATGGTTAACATAATTTCAAATGTGTCATCTTGGTTGAGAAACACTGTAATAGCAGATGCTGACAGAGTTTTCTTTTCAGTGTAACGCAACATATACTCGTATGACTATCGCTTGGTATAGCATAAATAAACTAAACTTGAATCGGAGAAGTCGCTTGCGTTGCTAAACATACATACATTGGTTCGTATGCACACAAAACAAAATGACTGAAATATTAGGCGTGTTCGGCGCAAAGAATGGCTTTTGCTACGGTGAAACAAAGTAGTGAAATTTCTACGATTTATTAAAGTAGTCTCTACATTATTATTGTAGATGTATACTGCCTTTAATGGGTTTTAAACCAGTTTTTGTTTCGTTTAAATAACTTAATAAATACAGAAGATATGGAATTGTATTTATGATGCATTTTTACAGCATTTAACAATTTAAATGTCTTGTTCTGTTTATTGGGTATCCGTTTCCGGCCCCTGAAGGGTTTAAATGGCCATCGGCGAAGCGGTTAAGCTACCATGGCCGAAGTACCACAGATCTCTTGGTTTCCGTCCAGTCGTTCTTACCCATTCAGCTACCATGGCCAAAATACCATCATGAATTTTTTCAGTTTGACTATATCTATCCAAATCTGCTTATGTTTATTTTACATTGAACAAAATACATACAATTGGTGATATTCATGAGGAAGCCAATCTCATCTAAAAGTGTATGTAAGTTTGGCTAAGGCTACAGTAGAAGTATTAAACCTTTGTAATAATGATGTAGCTAAACTAATTTTGCCATCTTACTACAAATTAATGTATTGTGACGTATCCTATGTAAACTGAGCATAAGGATGAAATAAAATGAAATGAAATGAAACTTACATCCTTAGAAGGTTGAAAAATTAGGCCATCTGGTTCATGAGACAGCATCTTGCTAAACTTCTCACCCAGCAAATTGCCTGCTTGTGTAATGTCCCAGAATTGTTTTAGACGCACACTAAATGGTTCTGCACTTTTATCAATACGTCCTTCCTTCATTGCTTGATGCCTTGGTTGTACAATTTCTTTCTGTCAAAAGAAATAAGCCACATATGTAATGTAAAACAGGATTAAAACTAATTATAATGCACTGAAATCTATAGGGAAAAACTATATTATGAATAATTTTAAAGCTACTAATAGTGAAGGTATTACACAGTTATGAAAGAGAATACCTGTATTAGTTGTATTAATTGTAATTCACATTAGTTTTTAAATATATAAACATATTTCAAGAAATATTGTTCTCTCTTCAGCTGCTGACTTACTGTTTGGTGTTTAATATTCAGACAAGGTTGTCCCACAAAATCAGAACCCCTTTGTGGCTCGAATTAAGACACTGCACGTATACTATTTGAATGTAAAGGGCTATCTATGGAGAGAGGAGCTATAATTTAGAAATGGTTTAAATTATACAGGAAAAGTAACTTGGACCAAAAGTTTTGGAAAATATAAGAACAAGATAATTTTTAAGCAAAGAGAAAAATAAAAGCAATTGGTGCACCCGAAGAGTGGTAGCACAAATAATTGTATTATAATTCTTATTTTTATATTTTTTAATGATTTTGTAATTTAAGAAGGAATTACAAATAATTTAAGAAAAATTTATTATGTATATGTGAATATGTTTATTAATTGGAAAAACTATTTGTATCGGATTTTTGGACACTTCATCACTTCAATTTTTATAGTTTTGAGGGACTAGTTTCGGAAGCCATTGCCTCCATTATCAACCTCTTTCCAACTGTCAAAATTATAAAAAGTGTAAGTGACAAAATGTCAAAAAAACTGACTACAAACAGTTTTTTCAATTAATTTTGATGTCACTATTACTAAATTCCTCCAATCGTGCATAATGTTTATTAATGTTTATTCCAGTAAATCATACAGTACACTTGTGTGCAAATGATGTTCGATAAGTCAAACTTAACTAAATGATGCAACTGATCTAATGTTGCAATTGTTCAAAACTATATATATATATATATATATAATGGTTACACATGACTATGATTAGCATTATATGCTTGAATTATCACTACAACCCGGAATTTTATGTAGAATATTCCTTCATTTTAGGTTTCTTATATGTTTAAATTTTTTTAAGGTTTTTCTTTATTAAAATAGGCTTTATAAATGTTTTGCTTATCAGTACATGTACTTATAATTTTCCTTTTCTGATACTTATTTGTAATATTCAATCATGAACTTATTTCACATAAGTATAGTCAAAGATATTCATCACAGAATGCACAAAATAGAGTTTACTGTCTGTTTTCTAGGTTATTTTTTTTTCTCATTGCAGTAGCTAGTTACATAACCAAATTTTCTAGGTAAACAATTTCCTATTGTTAAGCAACACATTCTTGTATAACAAAAACATTCTTTGTCATTGGAGCTTAGACTACTGCCAGTGCAGCAGGTTCTAGGGGTAGCTTTCCAGTATACTTTTCTCCCTGCAATGCTGAATTTATGATTTATAAGTCTTCAAAACCAGGATTTCTTTAAATAATCTTCCGCAACTTTGAAAAACGTGCATTGAGCAGGTTATGCTTCTCGTGAGCTTCTAATAGCTGCATAAAAGTGTCACCACATGTCATGTGTGTTACATTTAACGGTAGTTTCAATTGTAAAGACATTGTCTTTTCCTTTTGTATCTACGACATATATACTAAAATTATTTCTGAATATGTTTATCTCAATTGATATAGATAAGATGGAAATATATGCTCTTGTGAAACAAAACAATAAATTCTATTAAGTGAAGTACTAAAATGCATATATCGCATAGCTGCAAAGTATTACTCCAAGAAAACATTTCACCTATTTCCATTGTGTTCCACTGTGTGCTGCCTGATATTCCGGAGGAGCAGAATTCGAAGCTCAGTCGGAATGAGTTACCCATACATCTTTTCCTTTTTGAAACAAATGTCATTTAAGGGTGCATTTCAATAGTTTTATTAATTTACTCTTGTATCCGAACCTTTCAAATTAACTTTGAAAATCGGAAAATAACATTTTTGTTTCAAAATGGGAAGCAGCTATTTAGATTATTTTAGGTGTCAAATCCTCATTTAGGTTTTTCAGGTGGAATAAGGTTATAACCTAAAAATCTGGGCTCTAATTATCACAGGTTAACATTTAATACCCTCTCCCCCCATGCGGTGTATAGATGATGAAACTATACCAGCTGATTTAAAAATTCTTCAGTGGAGTAACAACAGTGAATAATCAAATAGAACAGTAGTTTTGACTGAAAGTTGCCACTTTCTTTATACTTCTAATTTTTTTGGTAATCAGTTGTAAAATTTGGAACGGGAGTATATGATTCCATTTTGATACAATTTAATACGTATTTGATTAGCTAACAGATTGGACTGAATGCTCAACTTAACATAAGAAAGTAATATTCAAACAGCAAGTAATATTCAATTATGTAATATGGTTGCATATTAAGATGTTTGGCATGCCAGCAAAGCTTTGGTTTAACTGTAGATATCAACACTTTCTCCACAAACTTATGAGTTGTCCTCAGGGTTTGGCCCCAACACCAGCTTCGAGGCACCTAAAATAAGCACTAAAGATGCAGCTTTAAACACTTATAACAAAGTTTTCATGAGCTAAACAATGGATGTTGTGTATCTGAAGTGCATTTCTAATTTCTATAATCAAAGTTTAAAAATGCAATTAATCAGTGAGCATTACAAAGCATATGGTAACAAAAACAGCCAATTTGTTAAATTACTATAGCTAGAAAAAGTTTATTATGTCTTAAATTATGAATTTATGGTTACTAATACACAATATGAGCAAGGATGAAAAAGAGTCACAAAAGTTACTGAATAAGTCATAGTAGAAATGCATATCACTGTGAGATAAATGTTCTTAGAGCTGATATGCTAGCCCTGCCAAAATGCTGTCTCAAAGCACAATAACTTGTTAAGAACAGAAATGTAAAAGAAATGTCTTAAGTAAGTTTAAATTAACAATAGAGAACATGTGGAGAAATTTTGTAAAAGTCTGCATATTGTGATGCTGGCATAATTGATGCCTATGCCTCCAACAGATGTGGAGAGCATATCTTGATTCAATATACCCCAAAATATGCACATTTACAAGAACTGATCAGTGCTTCAGAGAAGAGGGCAACTTTCATTTGGCAGGAGAGCAAGTATGCCTGTATAACTGCCTGAGGTTGAAGTGTTGGGTCACATGCACATTACTATGACTATTATTTTAGAATTTGCATCAGCACAATTTTATGCAGTTGTCTAGCAAAATTTTAAAATCAAATTCAAAGCAATTTCCAGGTTTTTCAAGGAGACACAAGTTTATAAACAATACTTGGCATCACATGAATTTATTTAGAGTTTTGTTGACTGTATGTGAAATAAATAATGGGAAATGAACACATAAATTACAGTTTTCCATCATCATATACTCTATCTTTGTTGCATGGTATTCTTCATATAAAAAATTGGTTTGGTTGTCCCAGTTGGTTAGGTGCTCGTTCTACTGATCACAAACCTGTATATTCAAACCCAGCCCAGATCGATGGGTTTTTTAAGTGTGCTTAAAAGCGACAGTTGCATGTTAGCATATTTAGTGGCCAGTAAAGCAAGTCCTGCAAGATGAAACTGATTTCATTTTTAACAAATAAAATAATTCTTTTAATCCCTTTGCTGCATATTAGTAAATTATTTTTATCTGTTGCTGTGGAAAGAACGAACAGCTATGCATTTTACCACTAAGAATTTCAGTACAAAGGAAATAGCAGGAACCAGGTATGATATGGTGCTCAGAAATTAATGTATTCCTTATTAATTTATAGATGAGTCGTATTTATTACACATTGGCTTCACTTACGTACCTATTTTGAGGACATGTTTCGCAAACCATCGTTTGCATTGTCGGCTCTTATGCGACTGAAGCTTGATCCAGTGGTGTGGGTAATTCTGGAGTTGCTGCTGCCATCTGTTGATTTAGTAATGAACTTAAATGTGGGATTCTCTTCTGGCAGGATTTCAAAGTTCATTAGTTGGTTTTTATGTTTTTCTATGTATATTCTCTGCCATATGACGAGTTCACTATGTTTTTGTACGTATTTTAGTAATTCGGTGCTATCTTCAATTTCATGATTTTCAGACCAGAAATGAATGCTATTGCGGACCTATCAATATTTTTGTATCTTAAGTGCCTGAAGTGTTCTTTGTTTCTTTCTAGTGCCTATGTTTCTTTTTGTCCTCCCTATGTAAATTTTTTCACAGTCTTTACACTTAATCTTGTAAATGCCTGACTTTTCTTCTGGTTTTATCTTATCAGTATTATTACTGTTAAGTAGGTTTTAATGTTGTAATTGTTTTTTGGCGCCAATGTTATATTGTATTTCTTGAATATTTTTTGGAACTTTTTTGTGGCCCAGGGTGGTAAGTAAATTTAGCAAATCTAATTTCTTGTTTTATTGGTGTGAGAGCCGACGATGCAAACGATGGTTTGCGAAACATGTCCTCAAAATAGGTATTATGGACCTAGTCCGCTGTCCAACCTTTAGTCAACATACCAATATAACATCAAAATACTGGAGTGCAAGAGAGTAAATGGCTTCATTGCCAACTCTTAACATTAGAGACCAACCAACATTAAGCAAATTATACTTCAGTCACATAACTAATTAAAATTTTCATTAAATTTTATTTTTAAAACTGTATATTGTCGTTTTTCAGCATTCATTACTGTGCTTATACATGTTATTAAAGCATTTAAAAATTCTAGGCTGTATTATTCTTGTGTTGCAAAGACAAAGTTATGCTTAGAACAATTTTAAGGGAATGATACAGTTTTTGTGTACTTAATAGTTTTCTTAGTCAATGAACTGTATGTTTCATTCAAATCATAATTTATTCTGCACCTATGAATGATAGTTCAACCAGTGATTACAAGTATATCAAATAGTAACATTTATTAAATTTATGCCTTTAGTTGCTGACATGGCCTCATGTACTAATTTGTAAGGTTTTACTACAATTATTAGTGTCAAACACAAATTTCAAGTATTTCTCTGAATATTCTTTCGTAAACTTGTGCTGAAATAATGTATGTACCACAGAGTTTTTCAAATTCTTATTAAATACAAGCATTAACATAGATTCTCTGTTCTTTTGTTGTACATAGTTGTATCTTCATTTACAATTTATATATATAATTCTTTAGTGATTTTTTATTATTATTACACTTTTCTTCCAGGGAATTTTTCAACATTATTCTATGTACAAAGAAATTGCATTACACATAATCTTCTGATATCCTTTCCTGTTTTCCTGTACCTACAGAAAGCATTAATTTAGTGTCAGGTTACCTATCTTGTAATTATTAAGTAAGAAGCTTTGGAATTCCAGCTTCAGGGAAAGGGAATACAGATGTGTTGTATAACCAAAACCCATCTTGAGTGATCTCTCTGTCATTTATTAAAGATGCAATTGTTGATTAAAGACATACCTACTTACTCATTTATAACTGAAATATTAAAGCTATAATGCTTAGAGGAAACAGAAAAAAGGTGAAGTTTGGAAGTGGCTTCATGAGACCTTTTTTCCGAAATTAATTTGTCAACTTCTTTCAAAATAACATCTCGCACTCTGATGTATAGTTTACCGCACATTTATTCAGCATATTTAATGTGTATTATAACATAACCCATGGCGCGACAGCGCATTGAGGGCCAGGACCTGCCGAACCGACTATCAACCTCATGCCCACATAGGCAAGGAAGAGGTGGTCGATCATCCAACCGATACGGGGAGATGTGGTCAGTATCTTGGCACCCCCAGCTGGAAAGTTGGCTTTCTTGACCAGGGCCACTTACCTATCGTAAGCTCCTCAAATTTCTCACAATGCTGAGTGGGCACTGGTCCTATACCCGGGACTTTTGTGCCATAAACTATTCACGAGTGTGTGAGATTAGGCTTCGAAAGAAGTTGAATTCTATCAGTCACTGGACACAAGCATGGAAGAGTGGGGGAGGCAGATGTACCACAGCTTGGTCGAAATAGCTCACTACATTATCGACGAAACCGTTAGTTCTAATAGGTCGCACCCAAAAGGCCAGAAAGAGCGCCCTATGTAGTTTCAAACTCCACTACAGAGTTGAGAATCCGGTATTAATCTGTGGGTGGAACATAAGTTTATTGAACATTCTTCTTTTCATGATTGATTTCTATTTCCAAGTAATTTTTTGTAGTAGTAATTTAGTAGTAATTTATTTCCTTTTACATCAACAAATGGAAATACAAAATCAAGATTACAATTATAAAATCCATACTGAAATATGCCACATATTCCTAAATCCTGAAAATCCTATCATGTTATCATGTTGCCCACCATTGAATAGTAATTCAGCCCCCATACACCTAACCCTAGGTTTTTGTGTAATGGAGGCCCTCTGCTCCTTTTTACACTTTCTGCCATTTCACCTATCTCACTCTACATTTTTCTCTTAATTGTTCTTAGCCATCTCTCTTTAACTTTCCCTAAATAATTCCCTATATTTCTCCTGTTCTTTTCTCCTTTTACTGACAACATTTTTCTAATTACTACTTCACCCCCCAAACTGTCCCATTTATGTAGCCAAGCCTGCTCTCTCCATATCTTTGTTTGACTACAATTTAATATACAATGGAAATCTGCATTCTCTTCTCCACACAATGGACATTTATCTAGCTCCCTCTCTTGACCTATCAAGTTTCTCACTCCTGTTCTCGCCCAAGCAAAACCTTCTCGCCCTAACTTACTACATATATCTATATATCCTTCCCTCCCCCAGGTTATTTTTATTTCTCTATATAATCTTAGTGAGCTTTTGTCACTTATATTGGCAAAAATATCTTGTCTGTCAATATCTTCTAATCTTAGCTTAACCTCTTTCCAGAAGCCTCTATACCCATACTCTGCATTTATCCAAGAATGACCCATACCTATCTGCTTCAACAAGTCATACATTTTATGTGCCCAAGACCCATCCCAGTTACTTCTCTTTTGAATATGAGAACATTCTTTAATTATATTGCCATCTTCCAAGTTAGTGATTCTGTATAGATATTTCATTGCCCTTGACAAGATTTTAATTTTAGTAGAATGCCTGCCTAGTTCTAATTGTGCTGCCCCATTAGGTGATGCTATTGGTAATCCCAATATGTATTTACAAAAGGATCTATGCACTCTATCAGTCTCTCTCCAAGCCTCATCTATTCCCCAAACCTCTGATCCATGTAACATTCTATTTTCTACTACTGCCGTATAGATCCTCTCCAACCATTTGACATTTATATCCGGTAGTTTACTGTAGCATGATCTTATCACTCTCATGGCCATTTTACCTTTTACCACAGACATCTTTTTTTGTTCTTTCCAGCTGCCATCTGAACTCAACCTTGTACCCAAATAATCAAATCTCCTTACTACCTCTATTTCTTTTCTATTAACCTCCCATTTCTCATCCTTACGCAACCTGTATCCTTTTTTGAAGACCATAATCTGTTTTGTTTTCATTCACTTTCAAACCCCATTTATTACAATAAGAATTGGCTGCCTCGATTGCTCTTCTCAGCCCTCCACTTGATATGGACCCAACTACCCATCTGCAAACAGTAGCCCCGGTATTTCTTTATTATTAATAACTGGTGAATGTACCCTACAACTTGATATCTCCTCTAAAATTCCATCGATATAAAGATTAAATAATACTGGACTAAATATTAAAAGCAGAAGCATTATTAACAGTGAAGTATTCTTCATATTTAAATTTGAATTTATGAGTCACTATGTTTACACTCAGTCTTCACTTACTTGTTGTTGTATAATTGAAACGTTTTCAATTATACAACAACAAGTAAGTGAAGACTGAGTGTAAACATAGTGACTCATAAATTCAAATTTAAATACTGGACTAAGTTTACATCCCTGCCGTACTCCTGCCTTACTCGATATAGATTTAGTTACTTTGTTGCCTGGTAGTTTTATACTCAACTCATTCTCTTGGTATATCATTTTAATTACTTCTATAAATGCCTGACTTATCCCCTTATTGCTTAATGTTATCCACAGTGCATCTCTATTAATTGAACCAAATGCCTTTTCTAGATCAATAAATATCATATATACCCTTCCCCTTTTATTGCTCAGATATTTCTGTACAATTGTTTTAATAATAAAGATGTTTCGAGATTTAACTGTATTGGAACACCACAGTGAAGCGAAAAATTATTAAATTTTAGATGAGTCGCATTTCTTACTCTAAAATTTAATAATAAAGATGTTGTCCGATGTTCTCCTGCCTGGTCTAAAACCTGCTTGGAACTCCGATAGTTTATTCTCCTTCTCAACCCAATTTTGCAACCTATTTGCTAGAATTCCCGTGAAAATCTTCCCTAGAATAGACAATAAACTAATCCCTCTGTATGTAACAGTAATGTAGCATATTGGAATGAAATCATTAAATGTATCCTTTACTACATTTTCAAATAAATAGCACAAAGACAAGATGAGCATATTTTGTATTCTTAGGCTGAGTGTTGCAGTCATGGCCTGCCCCTTGCCTTTATCCAAGGTGTGTTTATTTTCGGAAGAATATAGTACAGACTTCTTAAGAATATGCTAGTTCTAAAGTGGCATATTAAAAAATGGTACATATCATATTTAAAGTAGTAGCAATGCAATCTAACAGACTACTTACTTCAATACAAGAGAGCCTCACAGGATAAAATGCAGTCTTTCCCACGTCAACTCCTTCATATTTGATTATATCATATGCTAGATAACGAGGAATATCCTGTCCATCAACTTTATCAATTACCATTTCCTGAAACAGATTTGAATAGCTTTAACTGATTAATTATTATTTTTACAATTTCTGTTTAAAAGTGACTCCAAAGAAAACTGTGCTAAACATCTTTGAAAGGCTCATTACAGCTATCTCATTTTTGTGTGTTTTACTCAAAACTTTCTTAAATGTAAAAAAAAGAAGCTACAAATTTACTCACTCCATCCAATAAAGTATTTACTAGATGTCTTCCTAGATCCTTTCTATGAGGAAACTTTATGCCAGAAACTTGAAACACAGAGTTGTCACGATCTATAAAGTATATCTCATTCTCTCTTAGAATAAGCATCATATACCTGAAACCAAAATAACAATTATATGTATACTTGTATAATATTCAAATAGGATTGTAATAGTGATGGAATTAAAATTTATACTAAAACTGAGTCACATAGTAACATTTACATCACTTACATTTAATTTTTACTTAACTGGTTTCAAGCAAACAAAGGTAGCAAATTAGTTATTTTAGACAAAGAAGATTACATTACCAGTGTAGAAAACCTACAACATGAAGAAATGTATAAAAATATCAACACATACCCATTAACGAGTCAGATAAAAACTTTCAATAGTACTTTCTATAAAGTTAAAACCTTAACAAGAACGAAAGAACCCAAACCATCCCACCTTACCAGAATGCATACATTCTTGTACGTTTAGCAGCTTTATAGCATCATCGGTTGCTCTTTTAGCAAACACATCGTCAACATATCTATGCAACATTTGAAAATTGTACAAATGCTTTAGTAATATGTTTCTAAATAATGCATGCACACACGCATGCACATAAAAAAACCTAGAAACACATGTACACCTTCTTCCTGGACATGTACAAAATTCGGCATAGATATAAGTTGATGCTGGAAATAATATGAGATCCTTCAAACCTGAGACCTTATGAATGGTGATGGTTCTTTATTGGAATGCTGAGTAGAGGTATTGTTCCAATTTTAGTATATGTATCGACGAAGCGAGTACTTAGTAAAGAGGTATGTCCAGAAATTTCAACTTCTCTTGGTACTTAAATGTGCATGGGCTAGATATATTTATCTTTACCATTAAAATATTAGCCATTTTTAGTAATTTTAATGACAAACACTTAAAAAATTGAAGGTCATTTTTTTAAACTTTAATGTCAATTTTTCATAAAACTTAAGGCATTTTATTAGTAATTTTTCATAGATTTTTAGGATATCAGTTCCGAGCCATAATTATCATTAAAATATTAGACAATTTTAAACGTTTTAATGACATTTCAAAAATTTAAGATTTTTTTTAAATACTTTGTCAATTTTTCTTTAACTTATGGACATTTTTACTGGTCATTTTTCATAGATTTTAGGTCATCAACTACTGAGTCTTATTTTATTTACTGATTTATTTTTGTTGAGTTTTTCAATATTACACACTGACTGGTACCCAGTGTTCTTTCCCAATACATTTTTAATTTTCTCAAGTCCTTTCTACATCGCATGATGTCACACTGAAAAACACCACAACTCTTCTTTGGTGAATTCATCTTCTGCTACATTTTTTCATATCACCAGACAACATTACGCTTATTTAACAGATTGTTTTGCATCCAGGATTTTTATTTAATATCTGACTAAGCTTATCGAATGCAATTTTAGCAACACTTAGTTTTTGCAGACAGTATATTTAAAATTTCAACTATCAGAGCAAGTGAAAATCTAAAGAATTATTTTGGGCCTCCAAATGTTATAATTTCAGTCATTTTTAAAACCGGCTATGAATTTCCTGGATCTTTTCCTCAATGATTCTTCAGAAAAACATCTGAGCCATATCTATGCTAGCTGCATCTTCTGCATTAAAGGAATTTATTAACTTTACTGAAATGTTCTGCATAATACAACACAGCCTATAACCATGTACTCCACCTAGTTAAAACTGTCTCAGGGGTATGGACAGATATGGAAACAATTTATGAAATTATTAATTTTTAGATGAGTCGTATTTATTACACATCTGCTTCACTTTCATACCTATTTTGAGGACATGTTTTGCAAATCATCATTTGCATCTTCGGCTCTTATGCGACTAAAGCTTGATCCAGTGGTGTGGGTAATTCTGGGGTTGCTGCTGCCATCTGTTGATTTAGTGATGAACTTAAATGTGGGATTCTCTTCTGGCGGGATTTCAAAGTTCATTAGTTGGTTTTTGTTTTTCTATGTATATTCTCTCCCATATGACGAGTTCACCATGTTTTTGTACGTGTTTTAGTAATTCTGTGCTATCTTCAGTTTCATGATAAGTCCGCAATAGCAGCTCATTTCTGGTCTGAAAATCATGAAATTGAAGATAGCACAGAATTACTAAAATACGTACAAAAACATAGTGAACTCGCCATATGGGAGAGAATATACATAGAAAAACATAAAAACCAACTAATGAACTTTGAAATCCTGCCAGAAGAGAATCCCACATTTAAGTTCATCACTAAATCAACAGATGGCAGCAGCAACCCCAGAATTACCCACACCACTGGATCAAGCTTTAGTCGCATAAGAGCCGAAGATGCAAACGATGATTTGCGTAACATGTCCTCAAAATAGGTACGAAAGTGAAGCAGATGTGTAATAAATACGACTCATCTAAAAATTAATAATTATTTCGCTTCACTGTGGTGTTCCAATACAGTTAAATCTGAATTTATGAAATGTTTTAACTCTTAGTGGTGCCTTCACAAACATGACAAGTACACTCCTTTATATTTGGCTCTAATAGTTTCAGCAACAGAATGTAAACCGTGAACAAGGCAAGTCAGGGATAAAGAACTTTCAATCCAGTTCCCAATTTATTGCATGTGGAGTACTATCAGTGAGAAATAAAAATAGTCATACTCCACCTGGCCACAAGAAAGCTAAGAAGCCATTGACAAATTTTGCAACCATGCTATGATTTATGATTTACCCTGTCAAGCACTTTAATGTTCGAAATAAATGATTTGCTTCCCGCTTCCACTGAACCCACTTAGCACTAGCAGCACACTGTTATGCAGCATCTGGAATTTCATCTACTGAAATCCAGATTTTTTCGTTTTCCAATGTATCCCAAGTTTTAGATATTACATCCTGAAAACATTATGGTACAAAGTTTTTGCGTAATGTAGACTCATCTAGGAGCCTTTCGTTTCCATATTTTTCTACGAAACTTTGAAGCTGCACATTATTCAGTTTCCATAATGGAATGTTAGCATTCACTAAAGCTAAACACAAGCCTTTAGAAAATTGTCACTTGAACATGACTGTTCACCTTCTTGGCTTCTAATTAACTGTTAATTTTAAAGAAGACTTCTTTACCTGGCCCTTATGGAATGCTGTATTTAGTGCTGCACAACTTCAAACCTTTTATTTCCAAAAATCTTTTCACATACTAGGTAAAATAATATGTTTCCATCCTCACTAAAAATATTACTTGCAAACTCATTCACAGTTTACCTAATATGCAGATTGAGATGCTTTTGTGGGTAGCATTTCTCAAACCAAAGCACAAGCACTATTCCAATGATTAACTTCCTCGGATGTCAGCTACCAGTTGTTTTCAGAGACTTGTTAAGTACTAGTAATATTAATATTATCTAAAGGCGAAAATTATAATTTAATGCCACATTCAAGAGTAAAATATGCACTTTTTGATTCAAAACTTAAAATATACATTTTTCCTCGAAATATGCATTTATATCCATTAACAAGCTCTGCTCAAATTGTCTGGAAAAGTGAGGTATATAATATATATTGTTTAAGCATACTTTTAATTATACAAAAAAGTAATGTTGAGCTTCTCTCAACTGCAAATCGCAATTTTGCTGGCTATTTTGACGGGGAGTGGGAAGGGCCTTTATCATCAAGAACCAATAAGCCATTAAGCTGTCATTTTTTGGTCCTTTCTCCAAGTCTTTATTATCTGTATTTTAGTTATTAATTTATTTATTGTTGCTGTTGGTTCTCTTGTGAGCCAAAGAAACAAATTTTGCATAAAAACTTTGCATTTTGCATACAATTCTGGGCTGTAACAATAAATTATTATAATTGTGACAAACCTAATTTTTGAAAAATTGCAAATCCTTCAGAACTAGTTTCACGATGCTTCCATCGCACCATTAGCTGACTTACTGTTTGTTTTCCTGTGGTTATTGCTGCTAGGTGATGGATTGTTATTTTCCTGCCATCTACTGGGAGCAAAACAAATTTATGTATTGAATCAGCTGGCACTATTTCAAAATTCATTATGTGATTTCTATTTTTCAAGATAAATATTTTTTCCCAAACCACTAATTCCTTTAATAATTTAACTTCTGGATTTATTTCATTGTTAAATTACAAAAAACGATCTGCCACAGCTGACTTATCAATCTGTTTTTATTTGATATTTCTAAAATGTTCCTTCACTCTGGTTTCTAGTTTGGTCCAGGTCACTATCTAAATAGTTAAATTGATAAATGCCAGTTTTTATTATCTGAAATGGTACATTTTTTTATATATTTATTTTAAAGAACCAAGATTATACAAAATTCTATAAAAAAAATTATATTGTTCTTTAGCACAAGATAACGCCACACCATGGCTGAGTGGTTAGACTACTTGGCTCTCCCCAAGTCAGCACGGGTTTGATCCCAGGCAAGTGCAAAGTGAGATTTGTGATGGACAACATAGCACTGGGGCGGGTTTTCACCAGGTCCTCCAGTTTACCCTGCCAGCATTTCACTGATTGCTCCGTCATCTTTCCTATCCCCTCATCTCTCTCGTACTCTCACTTCCAGCGTTTGGCTGATCACTCATCCTGGAATCTCTCTGATCAGAAAACCTCTGATCCTCCACTCACTGCCTACAGGCCTCGAGGTTGTGCAGTTCAGTATGCCCTATGTTCCATTTAAAGAAAATACAGGAATTCATTCAAGGATAAGTAAATTTTTTAAAAGTATAATTGATTTTTTTTTAAGTAGAAAAGTTATTTACTTTTTTATATTTAAATATTCAATCTTTTTAATAATAATGAGAATATTCACACTTGTGTATTTTTTCATATGTTTTGTGCATATTCACATTGGGAATCCATCCTTTTTTCACACTGTAATGTGATAATGGTCATGCATACGTGCACGCACACGCACCCACCCATCCATGCACGCATGCATGCATGCACGCGCACACACACATTTTTTTGGTGCATATTCTCTGGTGGAATCCGTGTACAGCCATTCTTGTTACCAGATGTCACAGCTCATAGTTCACTGCCATCCAGTTGTCATTTGTCATAGCCTCTGTGGTGTAAAACTAATCCCAGATCTTGTCTTGTTTCCTCTTCCTCCTGTGTAGCACTTTCGCTGCTGCATCTGTTGTGCGTAGTAAATATCTCAGCATTAGATCTTATATCAAGAATGTTTCTCTAGCCATCATATATGCCAGTCTGGATGGAGCATATTTCGAGAGTCCCATTAGTCATTTTTAGGTATCTGGCCTTATCACCACTTTTCTGGGCAACGTTATGCAAATGTGAAGCAATGCACGGCCTAGTTTCAAGCAAGAGGAGTTGTTGTTTTTTTTTGTTTTCGTTTTCTTTGTTTTCGTTTTTTTTAAGGAGTAAGGATGACACTAATGACACTGGAATCCAAGTTAAAGACTTGTTTAATGACTGCTTCTCTTTTTAATTAGTAAATCACGAAGTTGCCAACCATTGTGCACCAATCTATATTAATGTCCAGAATTAGTATGGGAAACAAATACTACGTGATAACATGTAATTCCTTATGTATCGCAAGAAAAGATGCTGCCTCAAGCCACGTATTTCATCGTGGACGACCCGTCCAGCTGTGTCAGATTCCTTTCAAGAAAATGTGTTATTCATACCAGAATTCCCCTATTCAAGTCAACCTTTTGATACATGTGGACCTTTGTATCTTTTGTTTCAGTCAGCAGCTACTAAGGAAGGGTCTAAGAAATCCACTTCTATTCAAGTGTTTGCCAGATGGACCGCCTGCTGTGATAACTTCCCTACCATATAGTGAACTACTAAACTAACATCCTGTTCACATTTAACCCTTTCGCCGATATGGACGTCATATGACGTCCAAGTTAAAAGGCCCCAAACCGATATGGACGTGTACAGACGTCCTGCGCATACATGCATTTAATGCTCATGTAACGCCAATTATTTTAATCTTGCTGTTTTACAATGAATTTAAATTAGTTCTATAAGGATTGTAAACGTATCCTTAAAGGTTTCTTTTTGAATTGTACACCTCCAAACCTGGATAAACACCCAAGGGCACATCTGCAGATTCACACCCAATAATATTGGTTTCCTTGCGAACTTCTTTTTCGCAACACACTACACATTTTCGAAATGGTTACAAGTTTTTTGGGTGTTTTTGAGAGAAAGTGTTTTCTCTCAAGTATGAGGGATGATGTGGTGAATTTTGCCACCCCCTAGTATAAAGAGGCCTCTGAGTATTATAATACTCAATTAGGTTACGAGCTCTTTATACGCGCAAGTACAGGTAGATGAATGTCTTTTACAGCTCTGAAAATTACTAAACAACTGTGCATAGTTACATCCAGTGGTATAAAAATACTTTTTTTTTACCATTTAACTCTTTTCCGTAAAGAGGGATAGCTGGTAATAGCTGATCCGTATCACGCATATTTGACCCGCCATTTCCCCAAACAATGGAGTAGCTAACATGCCAGCTGTAGACCAGTACACGTCACTGCTACGTATGTCCTAAACATCTCCATAATCGTACAACAAATCTTCCAGATTTTCTACAGTAATATCAGAAGCCTGTACACATCATACCCAAGCTAATTTATTTGCTACATTACCGGGATAAGTCATGGTTAACATTGAAATTTAACAATTTCAAATGTGCCATACATTTAGCTCTTGATAGCTTCAAGAAATCACTGAACAAAGAGAGAGTATAAATATCTGAAATACAGAGCGAAAACTGCTGCATAAGGCTACCAGAAACCTTGGTTGAGAAACACTGTAATAACAGATGCTGACAGTTTTCATTCCAGTGTGTGAGTGTGTGACGCAACATATTCTCGTCATATTATCGCTTGGCATAGCATAAATAAACTAAACTTGAACCTGAGAAGTCGCTTACGTAGCTATACATACATACTATGGCTCGTATACACACAAAACAAAGTGATTCACATATTAGGCGCGTTCGGCACAAAGAATGGCTTTTGCTACAGTGAAACAAAGTAGTGAAATTTCAACAATTTATTAATTTAGTCTCTACTTTATTGTTACTGTAGATTTATACTGCCTTTAATGAGTTTTAAACCAGTTTTTGTTTCGTTTAAATAGCTTAATAAATACGGAAGATACGGAATTGTATTTATGATGCATTTTTACAGCATTTAACAATTTAAATGTCCTGTTCTGTTTATTGGGTATCCGTTGCCGGCCCCTGGAGGGTTTAAATGGCCATCGGCGAAGCGGTTAACAAATATACCCAATGTTCATATATGTAATCTAATTTACTGAATCCATAATTTTGGTATCAGCCTTTAGGTTTTCCATGCTTTCTAGTTGTCTTTTTGTTAGTCAATCCCATATTATTTCCAGACTGGTAGTATTTTGGCCTCAAATAGCGCCACTGGTATTTTGAGGGACAGTTTGTACGTTCATTATGTTATTTATGGTTCTCACTGCTTCTATCAGTCTCTGTTTCATGTGCAATGCAAATGATTTCCCAGTCATTTGTATTGTGACTCCTAAATATTTATAGGCATTGACTTTTCTCAGTGGCTGCCCTTTGTAGTAGATTTCCATGTTTGTTTCTAATTGCCCCTACTTTGCAGAAAACTATGTGCTTCGTCTTGTCTTCATTTATGGTGAGTTCGTTCCTTTCTCCTATACTGCTAGTATAATAAATCTTTTTACATATCTTTATTAAGACCATTAATTAAATAAATGTTAATGTGTGTTTATATTCTCTATTAAATTTGTCTTTAATTAGGGATAGATTTATTAACAGTACATTAAACTATTAAAAACAACAAATTTATGTGAAAAAGGGTTCAAACATTTATTTTTTATGTAATTATCAGTATGAGTTGATTTCTCAAAAATGCCAACATTTAATTTATTGTTATTTTTTATTATGTTTAGATCCAGAAAGAGAAGGCAACCATTATTTTCAATTTATAACGTGAACTTCATAGCTTTATTTCGTAAATTTAGAAATTTACATGTAAATTTATGTGTTTATCAGGAACATATCATATATATAAACAAAGTCTTAAAAATTAGAGGGAATGCTTTCATGACTCGTATTTCTTCAAAAAAAAAAAAAACTCAATAAAAAGATCATAAAGATCATAATCTTTAGAAGACTATGAAGAATACTCATTGCTAAACCAGAAGCTTGTTGAAAACATTTACCATTAAACATTTGATTCAAAATTATCTTGGAGACATCATATTGAAGCAGTAGTAAACAAATCAACAACAAAAATTTCAATTTTTAAAAGATTAGCTGGCGTAAAGTGGGGCAGTAATCGGGAGACACTGAACACCACATACAAAACATTCATCAAGCCAATACTTCTTTATAACAGAGAGGTAATAATTACAGCAAACAGTTCTAACATAAATCAACTAGAAGTATGCCAAAATCAGGCCCAGCAACTAATAACTGGTGCAGCAAAATCAACTCTTATCACGGCAATGCAAGCCTTAACAATACATGTAACTTTAGAGGAGCAGGCACTAATACAACATGAAAAAATGTTGCAGTTAAAAACAACAAAATGGGAGAAAAGACTACTACAGCCAATCAAGATGAAAACACGTTTCCTACACAAAGTTATGGAATTAAAAACAGATCTGAATCTTCCTAATTCTAAAGAAAACATTTTAATCAAAGAAAACCCACCGATTTTTTAACCAATTAACATAAGTTTGATACATTCATATATATATATATATATATAATGAAGGTAATGTTAAAATATTTAGTTTTTTAAATGCATTTCTACATGTGTCTCTTTTCTGTATTCCTGCCATCAAACGTATTGCTCTTTTTTGCAATCTAAATAGTCTTAAAGCTAAGGTTTTTTGTACTGTGCCCCATAATACAATCCCATAGCTCAAGTGAGTGAATGAATGCATAGTATGTTTGTTTAATACATTTTTTATCTATTATTTGTATTGTTTGTTTTAAGATATATATACCTGAATTAACTTTTTTTATTACTTTTTGAACATGTCCATTCCATTTCAAAATGTTGTCTATTACTAATCCTAAGAATTTTGTTTCATTTACCTGTTGAATTTCTTTGTTTCCTATTGTTAACTTTATATTTGTCTGTTTTTTGTTACCAAGACTGATTTGTATCCACTCTGTTTTGTTTGTGTTTAATATCATGCCTAGGTTTTCTAAATGTCTGTTTACTTTTACTAGTAGAGTATTTGCCCTATTTTGTACTTCTATTTCTGTTTTTCTTTTACTAAAATCGTGGTGTCATCTGCATAGCCTATTGCTATTCCCCCTGCTTCTTTTATTACTTGAAATAAGCTGTTCATATACAGTAGGAATAAATATGGTCCTAATTTTGAGCCTTGGGGCACTCCATGTGTTACTTTTTTGAATGATGATCGAAATTTCATTAACTTTCCATTTAAATGATGTATTATTTCCACGCATTGTTCTCTATTTTGTAGATAGGAGCCAAGCCATAGTAGTGGTATGCCTCTGATTCCATAGTTTTCCAATTTTGACATTAAGATTTCTATGTTAACGCAGTCGAAGGCCTTGGAAAGATCAAGGAAAATAGCGACTACATATTCATTTCTTAACTTTAAAGTTAATTTATCATAACAACACTGTTTTCAACACTTCCAAGAAGGGAATTGCAATATTTATTTCTATTTAGGGCATTTATAATTTTGTCATTTCCTCTGCAAATTGCTTCTACTGTAGACTTTTTCTTTTGAAACCCAAACTGAAATTCTGATAAAATTTGAAATTTTTTGCAAAAGCTTTGTAACTGTATTAGAAATAATCCTTCTACTATTTTAGAGAAAGTTGAACATAAAGATATTGGTCTATAATTTTCCATTATTAAATTTGAGTTTTTTTCCTTATAAATTGGTCTGACCACAACTTGTTTTAATTTCTTTGGAAATATTCCAGAACTAAAAGATTGATTGGTTAAGTGAGTAAGTACATCTGTAATTTCGTATTTGCAATATTTAATCATTTCATTTGTAAATTCATCCAGTCCACTGGATCTTTTGCATTTTAATGCATTTATCTGTGAAATAACTTGACCCTCGTTAATTTTACTAAGCACCATTGAATTACATACTTTCTTTTCCTTTATTGGTACATACTGAGTTTGTTTTATTCCTAATTTTTTTACAATATTTATATAGTGTTCATTGAAGTGATTTGCTATTTTTATGGGATCTTGTATCACTTGGCTGTTTACTTCAATGAACATATTTCCCTGCCATTTTTGTTGATTTTCCTTACGTGTTGAATTTACAATGTTCCATGTAGCTTTAATTTTATTTTCTGCATTTTTTATTAATTTTGCATTATGTAACCTTTTTGCTTCTCTTATTACATTATTTAAAATTTTATTGTATTTTTCTATGTAATTATAGGATTTAGCATCAATATTTGGGTGCTTTAGAGTGTTAAGAAATTGCATACGCTTTTTGGAGATGTCTATACCTTTAGAGGCCCAAGTGTTTACGTTTTGGTTTTTTAATTTTACTTTGCGAAATGGTACTTGTGCGTCCAAACAATTTCTTGAAATAGTATAAAAGTGGTCAAATGTATAGTTTATGCCTTTTTCGCTGTGTATATCCACCCATTTTATTGCTTGTAGATTTTTTCTTAGAGCTTCTAGTGTAATTTTATTTACTATCCTTTTAGTTTCTATTTTATTATTTGCTTCCTTTTTTTTGTTTACCTAGCATTTTAGTTTCGATTAGTTGGCCATAATGATCACTAATTCCCATTTTCACAATTTTGCTACACAACTCTTCTGGCTTTAAATTTGTGTATATGTGATCGACACAGGTTGAGGAATGATTGGTTACCCTAGTGGGTTCTGTTTTAATTAATGTTAAATTGCTTCTTTCTAGTAATTCTAGTAACAGACGTTTCTTTTTACTTACTATAAGTACATCTATATTGATGTCCCCGAGCACAATTATATGTTTGTTTTTTGCTATGCTATATAAACAGTCTTCTAGAGTTTTAAAGAAATCCTTTTTGTTTGCAATTGGTGGACTATACACCCCTAATATTATAAAGTTTTTCTTTTCTAACTTAACCTCAATTGCGGCTAACTCACAACACATTTCTACACTATATTTTTTGCAGTCAATTTCTTTATATTTTAGCCCATTTCGAACATAAATTGCAACTCCGCCACTTTTATGTTCTGCTCTGCAAAAACTGGTACCTAAAGTATAATTTTCATAACTATTTACATTTATTTCTTCAATCTTAAGTCCGTGTTCAGAAAAAATTATTACATCTAATTGCATAGTTAGTACGTGTTGTTCAATTAATGCCCTTTTGTTTGCAATGCTTTGAATATTCTGATGAACTATTTTAAAATGTTTTTGTTTGAACTTACTTTTTGTTACTGTGTGTTTTTTATAATTAAAATGATTTTGTAAATTTAGGTTAGTACTAACCTGTACCTTATCTCCTTGTACTTGTGTACCTATTTCACTTGTATTTAATATGCTATTTACACTTCTCTTGCTTAGTTTCCCTGAACTTTACATAGGTTAATTACATTTTTCATTATTCTTCCTAGCTTAGAAGAACCTTTTCTGTTTAAGTGCAGCCCGTCTCTTCCAATACAATCACTTCCAATCTGCTTGTCTATGTCTACAAAAACACACTTCAGTTGTTCACACATCCAACGAAGATTTTGATTTACACTATTTGTAAAGTTAAAATTTATATCGCTCCTTTTGATTACGCCATTTATAATAATTAATGTTTTAGGGTACATATGCTTAATACACTTAGTTGCACTATATAAAGCTCCCATAACCTCTTCGGAGCAGGTGGCTTGTTTGAGGTCATTTGTACCCACGTGTAAGTATATAACTTCGGGATTTTTTTGAATACCTGCCCTTTTTTGGTCTATTTGGTCTTCTAGTTGATTGGTCCTAATGCCTCTAAACACTTTCACTTCTGCTGTTCCCCGTAAATCCACGTGTTTAATTATGGAATCGCCCATCACAACCACATCTTGTTTTAACGACACTTTCACTTCGTTTTTCATTTCTTCTCGTTTGTTCCATCTGTACATTGATGCTTTTTCTTTTGCATTCGTTCCATCTCTAACCACTGAAGTTTCCTGAGGATACCTGCACATTGTGGAATTGCTGGATATGAAGCAGCTGATTTTCCAGTCAAAAAAGGTGCAAATTTAATTCAGAACAAAAGTAAAAACTTACCCTTTACAATCATAAAAAGATTAATTAAAAACAAATACAAAAATAAAACTAATCAATATCCAACAAAGCCAAAGATAAAAAAATGGAACATTTTTATTAAAAATCCAGAAATTATTCCAGAAATCCCACGTAAAGCTGCAGTAGCAAATTTTAGATTACTTACAGAACATGATTATTTGGCCAAACACTTACACAGAATAGGAATTTATACAAGTCCAAATTGTCCCCTGTACAACAAAGAAGAGGAAATGACTGAAGAACATCTAACCTGTGAAGCCCTACCTGCCGGACCCACTACACAGAAATATTGGAGAGCAAGAGAGCTAATGGCTTCATTGCCAAAGCCTAGCATTTGAAAACAACAACCATTAAAGTTGAAAAAAATTGATACAAACAAAGATTAGTAAGAAATACGACTCATCTAAAATTTAATAAAGATTAGTAAGTTTAACAAAATCACCTATTAATTTCTTATTCAAATATATAGAACTCAACCACTTTTTCAAAAACATCAAAGTTTTTCTCTAGGAATACTACGAAATATTACAGTTACATTAAAGGAAACAAGTTTATCATTCTTAGATAAATTATATTGCTGAACTTATTTACATACTCAAAAGAATTTTTAATACTGTCGCGAACCCGATCGCGATAGCGGGGCTTGTGTACACAAAAAGCCTGAAGATAAGGAGTATGCCGGAAGAAATAATGATAGCGCGAGATAAAAGACTGATATGGTTACACTTCTGTAAGATGATAGAACATTCGATTCCAGTTTGGTCCAGAAACATCTCGAATTTACGAAATAGGTATTTAAAGACATGACGGCTCGCAACGAGGGAGTTGTGAAGCAGTTGTTGTGTAACAGTCAGTGTTGTTGTAACGAGAGCTAATGTAATCAGCTGCAAGTGTTTGTTATTTCCTCGACCTTGGAAGATTGTGTGATGTAATGTTGTTACGTGAGAATTGAATGGTGTATTTCGACGAAAATAAAGGAGATTTTTAATTTCTGCAACTCTGCCTTTTAATTCTACGAACCCACAAAGTTACAATTGGTGTCAGGAAGCGGGACGACGACATCACCAAGAAGATGGAAGAAATGAAGATCGAATTAACGAAGACGGAAGCTGCAAATAGCAACTTGGCCGTGACGATGACCGCGAAGTTGACCAACCCCAGGAAAAGCAGCAGGAGTAACGAGTAAGGACCAGCATGGCGAGGAGCACGTCGGCACCATCACCACCATCCCCTCGAGTGACACTGCACGCTGTCAGCCGACATATGGATGACAGCCTCATCGCGGACGGTTGGGTCAGAGGGAAGCTGTGCCGCGTACTCGTAGACACCGCGGCAGCCGTGACCATCATCAGACCTGACGTGGCCAAGGGTTTGCCGTCATACCAGCTAATGACGGCATCGGGCGACACCTTGTCCGTGGAGAGGGAGGCTCTGCTGCAGTTGACCTTGGGACTGAGTGCTGTGCGTCAGTGTGTGTTCGTCGCGGAGGTGGCTGAGGAGGTGATACTGGGACTGAATGCCCTCAGGAGCGACGAGGCGATGGTCGACGACGGCAGGAATGTCCTGCGGCTCAATGGAGAAGAGGTCATACTCCGGCAACCCGAAGAACACCTTGGAATATGCAGGGTCATCCTGAAGGAAGACGTGGGTTCCCGCGAGATAGGAGGTGGTGGTGACAGCGCGACTGAAAGGACAGCGAAAGAAAAACATTGTTGCCGTGCCGAGAGGTGCCTGTGAGGCTGCTTAACCAAGCGGACATCGATCACGACGTCCAGGCCGGAACAGAGATGGGGACGTGCGAGCCCGTGGTCATCGTGAAAGCAATCAACAAGACAGGAGCCGGTGCCAACACAACGACTGGGGCCTCGACTGGAAGGCTTACTGGAGAGGGTGGCCGATCACCTGACCACAGAACAGCTTGAGAAGGTTCGACAACTGCTGAGACAATACCTGCGCGTCTTCAGCCAAGGCAGAGAAGAACTACTGTGTCACCCGGTGAGAGTTACTGGCGGTAGTAAAAGCCTTGGAGCACTTCCACAAGTACCTGTACGGTCAGCCATTCCACCTGATGACTAACCACTCCGCCCTAACCTGGGTACTGAGCTTTAGAAACCTGTAAGGCCAGACAGCACGTTGGGTTCAGAGGCTGCAGGAGTACGACTTCGCCTCTGAACATCGTAGAGGGAAGAACCACGGTAACGCAGACGCCATGTCCCGAAGACCCTGCCCAGAGGAGTGCGGCCAATGCACAAAAGTGAAGGGACGGAGAGTGCCGCAGCAGTCCGAGTAGTCACGGCAGTGCCTGCGGATGGCTGGGATAGTGCAGGCCTGAGGAGGGAGCAGCTGGCGGACGCAGACTTGGATCCACTCACTTTTTTTTTTTTTTTCAAAAACATTAAAACCACTTTTGGGAAAACCAAAATTTTCCAAAAATGTTTCATTTAAAGAATAGTCTCTAGGGAGGTGATTTTCTTGAAAATTCTTGTCACATCCTTGGACAATGTTGAACTTTACTAAGTTCAGTATTTAATCAATTTTACATTTTTGAGTTATGCTGTTTGAGATGCATGCACGAGAGTGTGTGCATACACTTTAAAGCAGGAATGGGAAAAAGACTAGAATGAAGTAAATAATACAACAAAGGAGGCGGAAAGAGAGATGGACAGGTGACTTAAAAGCTTTGGTTCATAGCAGCAAAGCTGGCTAAAGATGAGTTTAATCTCACATTACTAATTTGAAAAGCAGTTAACACAGCAAGGTAGGTAACATTGCAAACTTTAAAATAATCTGAGCAGTTATTTCCTTTTCTGGAGTGCCAGTATATTAAATGGGCACAAATAATATTTGTATCAGTGGGTTTACAGCCTAAACTCATAGTGCTATAGCTACACAATCCCCTCAGTGGCCCATTCTGGGTATGGGGAGCAGCAATTCCGAGGTACCTGAGCCACCCAGTGTCTGGGGGTATAGCTGGACCACCCTGTCTCACAGGGACATAAATAGGGAGACCTGATCCTCCAGGTTGGGGGTTGGATCGAGAGGCTAACAACCTCTCATCCAGAAAAAATCTAACTGTTGAGAAGCTCTCACTAATGCCTCAGAAAGTGTCACCATGTCAATGACTTAAGCAAAGGAATATGGTAAGGATTTCACACCTATCTATTAATAATAAAGTCTGTATATTAAGGATCAGAATGATATTCTATAATATAAGCAACAGAAGAGAAAGAGGATAGCTTAAAAGAAGATGTCTACAATAAACTGGAAACAATTATGGACACACTCCTATCTAATGATGTTAAAATAATGTTGGGAGACTTTAATGCCAAAATAGGCAAGGGAAAGGAATATCAGGATACAATAGGCTGCCATAGCTTATATAATGCAACCAGTGATAATGGCCGAAAATTAATTAATCTAGCAGAAAGCCAAAATATGATAATTAACTCAACTCAGTATCCACACAAAGAGATTCACAAACACACATGGAAATCCTCAGATGGGATTACTGTTATTCAAATTGTACATATTTTGGTAGATAAAAGAAGAGCAAATAGTGTTCAGGAAGTACGGCCCTACAAAGGAGCAGATGCAGATTTGGATCACTATTTGATAAAAGCAAAATATAAATGCAGAATTACCAGAAATGCAAGGGAACCTCAGGAGATAATCCCCAAGTTTAACACTAAGGCATTTACAGAAAATGAAACGCTATCAAATTTTGTACAAAATCTCAATCAAGGACTCAAGAAGTGATCTGAGAAGGACCAGGAAAAGGATGAAGCAAGTTGGGGAGAACTTAAAAGAAATATTCAAAATTAGAGCAGAAGAAATAATGGGATACAAAAGGAATTTGCGTAAGAACACATGGTTTGACAATGAATGTGAGCAGGCCATAGAACAGAGAAATAAAGGAGCAAAAATATATTTAGCTCGCAAAACTAGAAATAAGTATCTGAAATATTAGCAAAAATGTAGAGCAGCACATCATTTGTGCAGAAGAAAGAAGAGGAAGGAGTGGAATGAAAGCCTCTTGGAGGTGGAGAAGAATTTTATGTTACAAATTATTATATTTGTAAAGTATTTGTTGCTTCACTGTCGTTAGCTTCATATTTTACATATTTAATGATAGGCAAGCTTACAAGGAAGTGAAGAATATACCCTGAACACTATGTATTTAGTGCCAGCTATTACATAGATTGCATCTACTGGAATTGACCCAAGTTACTTATCCAGTAGACGTCTAAATGCTACTAGTCCTTCACAACCTTTTTATCTCAGATATCCTAAGATCTAAAATTTACATTATGGACTCTTACTCATAATATCTATCAATTGATATTTGGATCATTTTTTTCATTTGGATCTCATCTTCCATAGAAATTCTCCTAACTGTATAATCTGACTAATCAGAAAACATTTTCTTTGTGGTTACAATACTTTTATTTCTCAGCCACTTCTCCCTAATCATCTGTACCTCTACATTCCCATATAATATGCTTCCATTCTCTTTGTCCCCACATATCGGACAGTGACCTTGCAGTACACTACCCCTTAGATCACTCAGTTTCCAAACCCCTAATCTGTACAATGCTTCTCTTTCCCTTTTATTACAGATTTCTAAATACTTTTCTGCCCCTGATTCTGTTCCAAACATCCTTACAAGAACCAGTGACCTTTTCTCTTCCATCTCAGCCCACATAGTTTGACAATCCATATCCTCAAATCTAGATCTACCTTCCATACTCCCCATGCTAAATTATGTCTATGCAGCCATATATATCACCTAATACACCCTTTTCCAACTGTTCTTTTACTCTTTTCAACCAGGTTCTGTGATTGGGATGCTTTTCTTAAAAACTGAGACAGCACTTAAGCTATCCTCTGGCAACTGCAGAATCCTGTACCAGTAATTCCTTTCATGGAAGTGTTGAAAACAGTGTTGTTGTATAAATTAAATTAATTTGGAGAATAACACAAAACAACACTCACTTTTAAACTTTCTCGGAACATGTTTCTGAGGCCTTCCCTCTATCTTCAGCCGGACATCGACTGGTTCTCATTGGTGTAGCTGGCAATATTTTGTCATCGGTCTCCTCTGGTGGTGGTTCGAGGAACTTGCTGAACAAATCTTTCTGGGGGATGTCGAAATTGAATACTTTGTTCCTATTTTTTGAAATAAAGATTTGTTCCCATGTGGACAGTTCTTCTTTTCCTGTTGTATGTTTTAGTAATTTTGGTTCTGGATTTATGTTGTGGTTTTTTTCCCAAAAATGTGTGGCAACTGCTGATTTTTCTAATTGTTTGTATTTTATGTTCCTAAAGTGTTCCTTTGCTCTTGTTTCTAAATTTCTTTTGGTTTTTCCAATATAAATTTGACTACAGTCACAGCATTCAATTTGATATATACCAGATTTTTTGTTAGATGGAATGGCATCTTTGATGTTTGAGCAAATTAGGTTTTCTAAGGAGTAATGGTTCACTGGAGCTAGTTGAATGTTTTGTTTTTTGAAGACTTTTTTGAATTTATCAAAGGCCCATGGATGGTAAGTGAATTTTTTGAAGATCATTTTAGTTTCTGTAGCTGAGAGGGTTGTGGTTTCCTTTAGTAGTTTCTTCTTATCTGCTAAGTTCACTTTTTTGTCTACTAGTGATTTGGGAAAGTCATTTTTCTGTGCTATTTCAATAATTTTGTTGTATTCTATTTTGTATTCTTCTGTTGTGAGAGGGATGTTGACCAGTCTGTGTGCTAAACTATTAAAGATTGCCTGTTTGTGGGATCTTGGATTGTAGCCATTAGCTTTTATGTAGTTGTCTGTCTGTGTTGGTTTTCTGTAAATGCCAAAGTTTATTCTATTTTTATTTCTGATTATTTTTAGATCTAAAAATGGTAAATACTCATCTTTTTCAACTTCTACAGTGAACTTGATGCTTTTTTCTTGAATATTTAAAAGTTTTAGTGCATCACTGATGTGTTTTTTTGGCACTATGGCAAATATGTCATCTACATATCTTTGCCAGAGTTTGAACATCCATGGGAAACCTTTAGTGATCCTTATTTCTAGTGCACTCATGTACAGATCGACCAGGAAGGGTGATAAGGGGTTGCCCATTGCTAAACCAGAAGTTTGATGGAAATATTTTGTTTGAAACTGGAAGAAATTCTGTTCTATGCATAATTTGGTAAGTTCGATGTAATCTGAAATTTCAAGTGATGACATTCCAAGTGATTTGAGCCATTTTTCTATCAATGTTGGGTGTTGTTTAACTGGTATGCTGGGAAACAGTGATTTAACGTCAAATGAGACTAGTGTGTCCTCTTCATTTAGTTCAGTATCCTTAATGTGTTCTATAAGTTTATAGGTGTTTTTGATGCTTAGGCTATCGAATTTTGGAAAGGAGTTGAATTTGTTTATTAGCCATTTTGCAAGTTTGTATGTTGGTGAATTTATACTGCTAACTATAGGTCTCATTGTTATGGATGGTTTGTGTATTTTGGGTAAGCCATAAAGTCTAGGTAAGGTTGGGTTATCTGGTTTAACTGCATATTTGTTTGATATTATACTCCATATCCATGGGCCTTTGATAAATTCAAAAAAGTCTTCAAAAAACAAAACATTCAACTAGCTCCAGTGAACCATTACTCCTTAAAAAACCTAATTTGCTCAAACATCAAAGATGCCATTCCATCTAACAAAAAATCTGGTATATATCAAATTGAATGCTGTGACTGTAGTCAAATTTATATTGGAAAAACCAAAAGAAATTTAGAAACAAGAGCAAAGGAACACTTTAGGAACATAAAATACAAACAATTAGAAAAATCAGCAGTTGCCACACATTTTTGGGAAAAAAACCACAACATAAATCCAGAACCAAAATTACTAAAACATACAACAGGAAAAGAAGAACTGTCCACATGGGAACAAATCTTTATTTCAAAAAATAGGAACAAAGTATTCAATTTCGACATCCCCCAGAAAGATTTGTTCAGCAAGTTCCTCGAACCACCACCAGAGGAGACCGATGACAAAATATTGCCAGCTACACCAATGAGAACCAGTCGATGTCCGGCTGAAGATAGAGGGAAGGCCTCAGAAACATGTTCCAGGAAAGTTTAAAAGTGAGTGTTGTTTTGTGTTATTAATCGACTCCAAATTAATTTAATCCTGTACCAGTACTTAACCACACTTTCCATCACCATTCCTTTTGCACTACTTTTTACCATCTCTAAAAGTACTCCTACATTTGCTGAGTTCTGGGGTACGCCCAGCATAAATTTACAATATGCTCTTAATACAAGATCCATTTTCACCCATCCCTTTTTGATCCCCATATTTCCACCCCATATCCCTCCCTAGACTCCACTAAGGCTGAGTGCCCTGAAAACAAACATGATTAAAAGTAATGCTCAAGAAATACTAGGTGCACCACATGAAGTTTTTAATAAATGGAAAGAATATTTTCAGAAGTTATTAAATAATGAAACTGAAGTTGGAGATAATATTAGTATAGACTGACAAGGCTTGGTTCAAGGAAACAGTGAAAAAGGTGCAAATGAATACATCCTCCAGATTCAGTAGATGTGATATTAGTAAGCCTTAAAAAACAACAAAACATTAGGGGTAGATAGATAACATACCCGCAGAGCTAATTAAGAAAGGTGGCTCATATGTAAATGAAGCCATTGGGAGGATGATTAATCTATGTTAGCAGAAGGAACAGTTGCCAATGGATTGAAAGGTAGAGCTTACTTGCCCAATATATATATATATAAAGGAAATCGCTTGAAATTACATCGCTATGTAATGTATATGAAGTATTTACACACATTTTAAGAATGAAATTGGAGGAAAAATATGAGGAAATAGTTGGGGAATATCAGTCAGGGTTCCATAAAGGTAGATCAGCTATAGATCTGATATTTACTATTAAAATGATGGCTGAAAAGTTCTGCGAAAAGTTCTATGATTTAAAGATGGTGTCAGCATGTGCAGAACGTAATAATGCTTCCTTGAATTTAGTGAAAAACTGAGTATTTGCTAAGAAATCAAGGTGAAAAGCGTGTTACAGCATATCAGGAAGAAAGTGACACGAACAAACAAATAGGTAATCAGAAATACAGTTATAGTGAGATAATAAAACAGAAAAATAGTGCATCAAATGGCAACGATGCAGGAAGAGAACGTGATACGATAGCGTCACTTCAAAAGGTTATTGAAATAATGAAGAAGGACTTGAATCATGCACTCTGTGAAATTGACAGATTGAAAGACGAAAACATCAAACTGGAAAGAATGATAAATAACGGCGATAAACAGTGTGAATTCTACACGAAATGGAGCACTGTACCTGGACAAAAGCAGTGTGTGCCCAGCAGCAAGCACAATACTTTTCAACAAGAAGATATCTTCAACAGCTATAACAGATTCATGCTTTTGGCAGATTCTGAATCCAAAAAAGAAGTTTCGAATGTGATGTTCAACCCGGCAAATACGGTAAACGCAGGTAAAAAAACAGATCCGAAATCGTGTATTACTTCTTTTCCACTTTTGTTAAAATTTTTGTTGTTATTAAATTTTGCCATAATAAATGGATTAGGATTCATCCCCCAGTGCGCCCCACCCACCACGGAGCCCAACAAGGGGTCATCCCACTGGGATGACAGGGCTACACAGGGGATATAGCGAGCTCGCCGTCCCACTCACCCTGGAGTTTGGTACAATACCTAGTCCTGGCAGATTGATTACGGGTGGGTTAGTCCCTAACCTCCCGTTTAGGCGAAGCAGAAACCAAAGTAGTATATTAGAAATGCACATCCTCCCCGAATTCAGAAGAGCACTGGTACGAGCTCAGATGCACATCCCTCAAACACCAGGACAAACCTTTCCACCGACACGGGTCTCCACGCACGGCCTACACGTGGGTGGGTGTGTTGACTGTCTTCCTCAACCACAAAGAGGAGCCCACACGAGGGAGACTGTTGGCTCGTGACCCTGGGTGCGCCAAACCTGTACCTACCGAAGTAGGCCCCTGGGGGGACACAGCCCAGATGAAGACCCAGAAAGACAGAGGCAGTAACTGAAGACACAAAAGAGTTATTTGGTACAACAGCATGGAGGAGCTCAGCTATGGACAGAGTAGAATGGAAGAAGTTAAAGAAGGCCTACGGTCAAAAACGGGCTGTTGGTGCCACAGTACAAGGATCATCCAGAGAGTTAAGAATGAATTCACATGGTGCTTCATGCAGATCCCCCACCACTGCAATTGCATTAGTGGGAAGTAGCTTCATCCTTGGCTAGGGCACAACACCCTAAAGAGACACCTGAATGTGATGAAGCTTAGTGCAGACTCCACATGCAGGAAGTGCAGTGGAGAGGATGAGTCTTCTCTACATATTTTGTGAATGTGGGCTCAGACCAACTGAGACCAGATGATATAAGGAGTGCTCATCCAAGACTTATGCTGTCCCTTTTGGAGGCCATAGGACTTGAATAAGCAATCCAGTAAGAGGGGCACAATGGGTCCAATATGCAGCCTACGTGCTAGGGACTGAAAGGGCTCAACCCATTTACTTTCATTCATTCATTCATTCATCCTTGGCTTCATTATGAGCCAAGACTTATTCCTGTGCAGTCATGCAAATGGTTTGTGCAACAAATTTACATGGTGTCACCATTGTTACTAAAATTAGGCAAGTGAGTCAACCTTGTATATACTCCACTTTAAGTGGAGAAAAGTATATACAAGGTTGACTCACTTGCCTAATTTTAGTAACAATGGCACTCCACTTTCTGAAATACTTCTTTTTATTCTATATAATGGTGTCACCAATCGAAAATCCTGCCAAATGTGAAATACGATGCCTCATTTGTTTTCTGAATGCTCAAAATGTTAAGCCTATTGATATTTATAGGCAAATAAAGAATGTTTACAGTGAAGGTGCAATTAACGAGTCATCAGTGAGGAAATGGTATATTATGCATGTTCAATGAAGGACTAGCATGCATGATGAAGATCGGAGTTGGAGGCCATCACCTACTACGGAAAAACTGAAGAAAACGATTGATGATGCAATTCAGGTAAACTGACATTTCACTTTGCACACATTACACAAATCTTTTCCACAAATTTCACATTTGCTCCTACATGAAATAGTGACAGCACACCTTCGTTACAAGAATATGTGTGTTCGTTGGGTGCCAAAATTCTTGAATGATGGCCACAAGGAAAATCGCATGGGAGCAGCCCTTGAATTTTTGACACAATATGACAAACAGGGTGACGATTTGCTGGACCGCATTGTTACTAGAGATGAAACATGGGTTTCAACAAGACTTCTGAAAACAGTGGCAGACTATGAAGTGGCATCACACAAATTTTCCTACACAACCCAAGAAGGAAAAGCCAAATTTCAACAGCCGGAAAGTCATGGCAACAGTTTTTTGGGACCGAAAGGGTTTAATCCACATTGAGTTCATGCCAAGAGGAGAAACAATAACCACAGAAGCCTATTGTGCAACTCTTCAATGGCTTCGACGTGCAATTCAAATAATGTAATGCTTTCAGCCAAAGTGTTCTTCATCCATGACAATGCCTGGCTTCATGTATCAGCACAAACACAGCAGGAACTTCAACGCCTGAAATGAGATCTTTGGTCATCCTGCTTACAGCACCAACTTGGCATCAAGTGATTATTAGTTATTCCCAAAATTGAAAGTATTTTTGAGTGGAACCAGTTTGCAAGCAATGAGGAACTCAAGCAAAGTGACAGCCTGGCTTAAATCTTTGGCAGCAAATGAATACAACAATGGTATGAAAAAACTGGCCCCACGTTACAACAAATGTCTTGACAAGTATGGTGATTACATAGAAAAGTAGTGTCAAGTCATGTAAGTTTAGAAATAAAGTTGGTGCTGATATCATTTGTTTTGATTCAATCATGCTCAATCATTCTTTACTTTCTGGATGACCCTCACAGAGTAGTAATAACTATGCAATGCTTCAAGACAAAACATATACTTACTCGGTTTTGTACTGGCCAGCTTAATCTATCAACTGCCATAAAGATCTGTTTTGCACACAACTAATATTTAATGGAATTGTTACAAAGTCTGGATATAGAGCTTGGAAAACCCTTACAGTTCTTCTGTCATCTTCCACAGATCTCAAATACTTAAGTGTTTTTACTTTTTACTCTGATTCAGAAAATTGTGAAAAACATACCTGAATATGCTATTGTGGTTATTTTTATACCTGGAAAAGTATGAATCTGCAAAAGTAATGGCCTTCAGGCCTAAGTTTCACTGAGTATTTTAGTTGTATCCTAATTCTTGATGAGAATTTTAAAGTGACATACAATAAAGAAACGTGTCTACCTTGTGCCATCAGCTTTCCATGAAACTCTGTATGGTCTCTCGTGCAGTAAAGTGATATTGCTTGTATCCATTGAAACTGGCTGACAACCAGGAAACCCCGAACTAGAATTAAAATAACATAATGCATACAAAAATATTAATGCTAGAAATTATGCTAGATGTGCAAATAGAACTGAATTCTCTGCCATCATTATGTGAAGTTGGACATAACAAAAGCAAGAAATTTTAATCTGAGATAAAAGGGAAGATCATTGCAAGTAAATATTCTTTTGTCAAGCTATGAATCTTACCCAGTCCATCCACAAAAGTCTTGAACTTTACGTTGTATATTTTGCAGCTTCGGTTGAACAGTGATGGGTGTAACTCCAGGTACTCCTGCCATGAAAGTTGGATTCTTGTTCTGGATTTCTCTTCTTCTTTTTCTTCCACTGTAACATAATAATTGAATGTCTCAACAGAAATGAAAAAGCAAAACTTGATCAATAGGGGATTAATATTGGGACTTGTCACGGCTGTGAATCCTGCAAATTGACAAAAATGCATTTTTTGCACCTTCACGTTTATACATTTATCATCACATTCCAACCAGGACATTCCTGGTTTTCTGTAATTGGTCTACTTTCTCCCTGCTACTAGAGCCACTGCCAGTGAACAGCACTAGGGAGAAACTGACACTTCTTTTTGGATTGGAACATTTTAACCTGGATAAGGTTTTTCTTAAAAAAAAAAAAAAAAATCTTGAAAATCATACATGCCCAATGTCTTTATATGCCTTCAGAAGGAAGCTATGCTATACACTTTTACAACCCCTGTAACTCCCACCTCCTCAAAAAAATGATCAGATTAAAAATATTACTATAATATTTCACTTAGTATATCCAAAATTATATACTATAAATACACTGAGCTATGGGCATCCTTACCCAAAAGCTTTGTTTTTTATCCCAAATGAGTCAGCTGTCCCTACCGGTTTTGGAAGTTTGGCCACCTTTTAAACTGCAACTGCATTTTTAAGTCCATTTTCTTCCCTTACAACTTACCATCTGAATTTTTTGATAGACAAAAGCTCAATATTTAGCAGAACAAGCAGTTTAGGGACATAAGGTACCCCACACTAAAGCACAGTTCAAAACAAACTCATTTACTTACATTTAACTATTTTTCCGGCAGATTTTACAAACTTTTACATTATTTTGTACATAGCTACTCAACTGAATAAATCCCCCTGAAAAAATGGACCAATCATTAGTCTTCAGTATCAAAATGGCAGGTATTTTGTTAATTTTTGTTAGGATAGCTACGATAAATTAGGGACATATTTATTCTAAATGAATGCTGTACAATCAAAACACACAGATTACTTAAATAAGATATATTACAATTTTAGTATAAACTAAAATATGTACATCTCAAATAACTTAGATAAATAATTTCTGCAATTTCATAATCATGGTAGACATCCAAAACAAAATTAAAACACTTTTAAAAGGTTATAACATACAAGCAGTGAGGTAGTACATACAATGTCTGGCAGCCAAGAGCCAAGGTTTAATGAAGAAGGTTCCCAGAGGGAAGTGCCCTATTAGGCGAGTGGAATTATGCTCGTGAGCATTAGTTTACAGAAATATAGGTTATAATCTGCACATTGTTCAAGCTTTTTATCTTCCTTTCTTCTTATTGGAAATCGATTCCATAATGTAGTTTTTCAGTCCAGAGTTTCTAACAGAATTATAATCTAAATGATTGCTGAATGTATAAATGTTGTAATAGAATGGATACAATAGCCTAAACACAAACTGTGATTTTGTATCTTTGTCCCATTTGACTGACATTACAGTAAAGTGATGTTTTGAGTATCAACTGCCTTCATTCCTCATGTGTCTCTTAAACAAAATTCGTGGCAGTCCTTCATTATGTATATTACAGACAAGTTTCTGATTTGTTCATCTGTGGAGACACAAGTGTGAATGTGCAACAGGGTCACCATTCATACGAAGAGAGTTATCCTAATAGATATCAACCAACAACAAAAATATTTCAGAATACTGAAAGGCTTTTGCATACAACATTGTCACTTGCAAGGATGCCTCCTGTAAGAGAAACCAGTGACATCCAATGTTATTGTGAAAGCTGTTTTGAATGCAGTATGAAATAATTTGCATACTAGCACAAGAGATATTTAGCTAATCTTATGTAGCACAGCGAGCCAATAAGTTTCACCCCTATCCTTTGCATCTACACTAAACACTCCATGGGAGAGAGGTAGGTATATGTATTAATATAATTTTGAGTCAAACTAATACTCAATGCTCCACTTATTGCTAGTATTTACCTCGAACGCATTTTGTTAGGATCTTACCAACATCAGCTGTTGTCGATTAATGGACGTCGGTTCGGTGAACTCCTCAGAAGTGATAGGTGCGTCTCTGTCGGTATCTTGATGAACTTGAAATTTGGGTTTTCTTCAAACAATTTTCTTTCATATTTCTTAATGAAGATTTTTTCCCACATGGTTAATGCAGCTGGACCTCGGACACCTTTTCATAAGTGAATTTCTTGTTCTATATCATGATTCTCCTTCCAAAAATGGTACGCTACTGCCGATTTATCTATTTCTTTGTTCCTAATGTTCCTAAAATGCTCTTTAAGCCTAATGTTCAAGTTCCTTTTTGTTTTTCCAATGTAAAAGTTGTCACAGCCCTTGCAATTTATCCAGTACACACCTGATTTTTTGACTGCGGGTATCTCCTTTGTATTATATGATTTCAAAAGGTGTTGTACACTAAATTTATTCTGTGGGGCCAAAGTAATAATGTGTTCTTTGAAGACTTTTTGGAAAAGGTGTGCAGCTCTGGGATGATATGTAAATTTTCTGTATGAAGTTTCATTGTTGATTGGGGAAAGAGTAGTTACTTTTTTTAGTTAATTGATGGAAATTAATCATTTCTTCACACTAGCCACATATAGGCTTAGGTTTTTGATAGAGTCAACATGAAAAATTCAATGCCATGGCCGGGATTTGAACCATTGATCTCCTGGTTTCCGTCCAGTTGCTCTTAACCTTTGAGTTACCATGGCCAAAGTGCAGTCCTGACATTAAATTCTCCAGCTGACTTGTATATTTTTCCGGTAGACCACTAGGGGCCCTCGCATCCGAGATACACCATTTGTGGCAACTTACTATCGTAAGTACTTAAGTCCCGGGCTTCATCATTTAACTCTTATTATTTTAGTTAATTGATGGAAATTAATCAGAGCTACAGAGCTACACACCTTTTCCAAAAAGTCTTCAAAGAACACAATTACTTTGGCCCCACAGAACAAATTTAGTGTACAACACCTTTTGAAATCACATAATACAAAGGAGATACCCGCAGACAAAAAATCAGGTGTGTACTGGATAAATTGCAAGGGCTGTGACAACTTTTACATTGGAAAAACAAAAAGGAACTTGAATATTAGGCTTAAAGAGCATTTTAGGAACATCAGGAACAAAGAAATAGATAAATCGGCAGTAGCGTACCATTTTTGGAAGGAGAATCATGATATAGAACAAGAAATCCACTTATTAAAAGGTGTCCAAGGTCCAGCTGCATTAACCACGTGGGAAAAAAATCTTCATTAAGAAATATGAAAGAAAATTGTTTGAAGAAAGCCCAAATTTCAAGTTCATCAAGATACCGACAGAGACGCACCTATCACCTCTGAGGAGTTCACCGAACCGACGTCCATTAGTCGACAACAGCTGATGATGTAAGGAAGATCCTAACGAAACGCGTTCTAGGTAAATACTAGCAATAAGTGGAGCATTGAGTATTAGTTCGACCCAAAGTTTTGTGCTTCATTGTATCATAGTCCTTACACAATGGAAGGTAGATGTATGTTTAAGGGCACTCAGCGCCCTCCATGGGAGAGATTTTGAAGCTCAGGTGAACTTTTGTGAATGGATGCTGTGCCAAGTGACAAATGATATGTGGTTTGTCTCCAGGATCCTGGTTTGGGATGTATCAAGATTTCACAAGGGGACCATAAATTGCAACATGTATTATTGGAGTATTGATATCTTCATTGGGTAAAGGAGGCAGCTTTCCAAGAGCATTGGCAAGTGAATGTCTGGTGCAGAATCTTTGGCGACCATTTTGTTGGACCAGTTTTCTTGAGGGTCATCTAATAGGAGCATGCAGCCTGGAACCTTTGCTGAATGAGGTCTCCTTGCTATTAGAACACATACCACTGCAAAGGCAATTAATGACATGCCTTCAACACGATGGTCCTCCATTGCACAAGTCAACGATTGCAATCATCTAAATATGGCAAATCCTGGTCATTGAATAGGAAGACAAGGACCAATCTCCTAGCCAGCCAGATCACCTGATCTAGCCTATCCTGACGTCTTTCTTATGGATTATTTAAAGCAACAAGTTTATGCAGAGGAGCCAGAAATTCTGGAGAACCTTCACCAATGTGTTACATTGGCATCTAGGTCCATCATATCCACCACTGAGATAGAATTTCAATGCAACAGCATGTTTGGGTGTGCATTAACCAACAAGGGTATCAGTTTGAGCACTTACTTTGTTAAGAGTCATGATTAGCACTGCTAACCAATAGCGATTCCAAACAAGCAGAACTTTGAAATAGTTATAATTAAAAGCATTATCAAAAATGAAGCTAATTTCATATTAAAAGACTTATTGAGTCATATTTTATTAAAACTTCACTCACGTCAACTATTAAAAACAAAAGGTTTTTAGGACAACTGACTGGCAACTCATGCTGTCTTTTAATAAGTAGAATTTTATTTTGTTACAAAAGAGTCCTTTCAGGCCCACCATAATACTCCAACAGGAGATATACTTATTAAAAATAAATTCATTTCTTTGTACTGCAACAAAGACTATACTCTTACAACTTTCATACTAAAAATTGTGATATGTGATGTAATTATTGTCTTAAATCAAATGTGAATAACCCTTATTCCAGCAATGTCAAATGTATATATGTCGCATTTAAATGGCTTACTGTAGTTTATCAAAAAGATGCACTACATAATAAAATGTTAAATAACAATAAAACATAACTGCAAATTAAAATATTAACAATGTCAAACATAGTATTATTTCAAGCCACAATTATTTATGGATATACAGATTAATAGTTCACCAAAGTGATATAAACTACCTTTACTCCAAAGAGGTTTTATAAATGCACACTACTTCCAACTGAGCTATGAGAGTTAGATAAAGTTAACATAATATGAAGTATTCTGTTGTTTAAGGACTATGATACAATGAAGCACAAAATTAATACAATTTTGAGTTCGACTCAAAATTGTAATAATATGAAGTATTTGCTTGTCACAGTACACAATTTCAGTTGTAAAAATACTTTGTTAGCATCACCTATATATTTCAATGCATTAAAAGCATACTTTAATATGTGCCATATTAGTTATTTCACCAAGTGTAAAAACAAAGGTATCCATGTTACAGAATTTTCTTAGATACAATGGGGCCCAATGTTTTCATGTTAAGAATATAAATTCATAAAACTCAATCAGCAGGGGTGACTGATTTACCTGGTGTACATAGGATACCATATGAGTATACATTTTATACTGCTGTTCATGGCAAAATTCAGTTTTAAAAACAGAATTGAAACTGATTTCTCAACATAAAAAAATTCTGTCCACATATTGCAATATTATTACAACACTTGTAATGGGTCATCAACTGCCTCCACATACTGCTCCTAGATTTTTGCCATCCCACCCCAACCGACCAGCCTATTTTATTGTTTACAGAATATTTACTGCATAAAATCAGTAGACTAGTTATTGTAAAGTGAGTATTGATGGTAATGATGTGTTTATAAGGGGACAGCAATTTATTCTGCAGAAGTACATGTGTTTCTAGTTGAAATTACACAATGAAAGTGAAAAAAAAGTTTCATTGCTAGGTTCCCTAACTCAAAACTACTGTGAAGTACTTACTATGCAAGATTTAATAACTACATTTTGTCAGACAGGTTTCATGCATGATGCTGCGAAGGGTGGTAGACCAAGGGACTTAACAGAAGATAAATAGGCAGATATATTGGATAGAATGCTTAAAAATCCACAGAAATCAATAAACAAATTAGTCCAACAAAGTGATATTTCTTACGGTTCTGCATATAAGGCAATAAAAAACAACTGTTTTTATCCACATATTCATGTCCGTTATCCACCAATTAAACCCACAGACCAAATAACCTAATGTTGATGGGTCCTTAAACCCCTCACACTCACCCCCCCCCACAGATTACAGGGGAAGGAGTGCAGTATTGTGAATGGTTTCAGAAGTGTATTGTGCACCATGGAATTGATTTAGATAGGACATTTTGTACTGAGGAAGCTTGTTTTCACATATCCAGATGTGTAAATTCACAAAATACATGCATATGGTGTACTGAAAATCCCAATGCCATCCAGGAAACCTTTTCATTTGGAAAATTGGAGTATGGATGCTATCTCTCACCAGCAAATTATTGGGCCTATCTTTTACTACACCTCAGTTAATGCCAATGTTTAGTGCTCGTATATTCTATTTCTGTTTATTGCACAGCTAAATTAAGATGAAATGGGTTATGCACTTTTTCAATAATACAGTACCACTGCCCATACATCACATCAATCTATTAAGTTGTTAGTAGAAATTTTTGGGGAAAGACTAATTTGTGAAAGTCTCTGGCCTAAGTGATCTGATTTGTACAAGAACAATCCCAAAAAATTGATTTAACTGTAAGCAGCAATTACAGATTACATAACTTCTGCAATGAAAGAGAATTTAATTACAGTGCTTCAAAATAAATGAAAGTGAACGATTCTGTCATCAAGAAAATGGTAAACACGTTAATATCTTGGATCGGTAACTGAAAAATTCAATACCATAGCCGGGATTTGAACCACGGATCTCCTGGTCTTCGTCCAGTTGCTCTAAATCATTGAGCTACTATGGCCAACATGCCAGCATGATGACCGGGAGATCCATGATTCAAATCCCGGCTATGGCATTGAATTTTTCAATCTGACTCTATCTATCCAAATCATCACCTACACATGGCTAGTGTGCAAGAACAATTAATTTCCACGTTAATATCTTCTTTAAACAAGTGAGCTTCATATTACTTATCTACATTACCTTTCCATAAATTAGATATGTGAACCTAAAAGATTTTTTAACTTGTGGAACATTATAACCATACACTCACAGTGGCCATGGCTGCCACCAGAATTCCAATCTCTAGAGGAATCTTGACAACACGGGAGCTGCAGAGTAATTTCTCAATGACCAGTTATATACAACTGTACAAAACTTAAATACAATACTGAAATGATGTTAAGAAACCAGAATTCTGGGCAGTGTTCATTTAATAAATGAACAATGATGAAAGCAGTATTCAGCAATTAAAGAAAACTAATCATTGAAGTTGGCATTCTTATGCATACTACAAAGCAAATTACATTCAGTTTTCTTACACTAGTAATTACCTCCCAAAATAAACAAATATGAAATCCCAAAAACAATTAGATATTACTTTACCTCGTTCCTCCTGCATTGTCATCAGTTTGATTTCCACCATCATCACGGCCGTCACTGTCATCATACTCTGTTAAAAGAATGAAATCAAAATTATATCTGCCTTTATCTTCTTTTTTTTGGTGAAAGTTATTTTGCTTATAAATGAAAAAACCCATCTACATTCTCTTTCGCTATTTTGCACAGCGAATATTGACACAATGGTATAATTCACACACCAAGATTCACTTAATGAAAATTAAATTAGTAAATATATTTATAAATTTTTTTTAGGAAACAAAGAGTTTTGTTCTTTACATTTATCCGATAAATTGAGATGCTTAATATTCTAGCTTCATTTTCTACATCAGAACTTACTGGGATATTTTGGAGACTGCTGTTTCTATCATCAGCCTAGATTCACTGTTGGACTTCTTCCAGTAACTTAATGACATTTTGGCTGGACTTACTGTACGAGCTCCTCTTTATGCAAGACATCAAAGTTTAAGTGATGAGTACTAATAAACCAACTACAAATAGTTACTGAAATTAATTTTGACGTCACTGTTACTAAATTCCTCCAAACACATATATTTAAAAATTATGTTTATTTTTGTATATGAATAACTTCTCCCAAATGGAGATTCTGCTGATTTTTAAGGGCCTTTAGAAGCTTAGGTTTCTCGTACAAAGTGGTTCAACAAGTGCTTTGAAATTGCTAACACATATTGGTACTTAACATTTCTCCTGTGTTCATAAATATTGTATCTAAGTTCATATTTGTCTCTACTGTGGATACTTTTATGCAATCATCCTATTTAATAAACACCAAAAGCTTTCCCACTGGCATTTTGTCCATCTTTTTTAAGCAATGCATGTTAAGTAGGTTGTTATATTATAATCTTTGAATATTTTATTGAATTTCTATAAAGCCCATGGGTAGAAAACGAATTTTTTTTAACTTTCTGACTTTTTTTATGTTGCTTGATGTGGTAATTTCCTTTAATTGTTCCCTCTTTTTTAAATTTCTGTATCTTCATGTTTACAATCTATTTGGTGAAACCATTTTTATGTATAATTTCCAGGCACTTGTATTCTTTGTTATTCTCTTGTGTTCATAGGTACAATTATCAATCTGAAGGTAAGGTTGTCATTTAAAAACTTAAAAGTGGAGAAAAGTATATACAAGGTTGACTCATTTGCCTAATTTTAGTATTAAATACATTCCTGTAAATATTTATCCAACAGTAACGAATGTAACCATAGTAATTCTTTATCAGTTTCAAGCTTATGCATATTATTTCAAAGTACATTTTTAACATCCCTTAACCCTTTCACCAATATGGACGTCATATGACGTCCAAGTTAAAATGCCCCAAACCGATATGGACATGTATAGACGTCCAGCACATACATGCATTTAATGCTCATTTAATGCCAATTATTTTAATCTTCCTATTTTACAATAAAGTTAAATGAGTTCTATATGGGATGTAAACATACCCTTAAAGTCATAAATATTAAAAGCAGAAGCATTATTAGCAGTGAAGTATTCTTCATTTTTGAGTTTGATTTATGAGTCACTATGTTTACACTCAAACTTCACTTACTTGTTGTTGTATAATTGAAACGTTTTCAAGATCATTCGATCTCATCCTCAGCTGTTTGGTGACTAACTGAACATTCCTCTTCTTCCACTACTACGGAGCTCCGATCACTCTGCCATCTGGTGTTAGGGGCACTAAGTTTTAATACTTCATTCAATGCCGGGATTTCAAAATTTATAACTTTATCACGGTTTTTGGTTATGAATATTTTTTCCCAAATATCCAATTCTATGGGTGTACATAAAAGATTTTAACAGTTTAATGTTGTGGTTTTCTGTCCAAAAATGGTGTGAAACTGCACATTGCATTCAAGAAATCCCTCATTATGATCAGAAAGTTGGAGTTCAGTGTGCTGTTAGCACTAGATGCACAATCTGTACAATAAACTATGAGCAGACTGCAAATGCAGAAAGGTACCAATATAACATTTTGACCCCATTTTATAATGAACTGACAGCAGAACAGAAACCATATGGGTAGTTTCAACAAGATTTTGCTACTGCCCGTACAGCAGAGGAGTACATGAATAAAATTAGGGAAGTGTTTGAAGATAAGAGTGATTAGTGCTGGTGTATCACCCTCTTATTTCCCCGATCTAACAGTGTGTAATTTTTACTTGTGAGGCAACATGAAAGACAAGTTTACGAGACAAATCCTCATACATCAGAAGATCTAAAATAAAATATTAGAAATTAAATCAGAAACATTAAGTGGCCCAACTTAATCATATGAATCAGAATGTGTTCTCCTGATATAATGCTTGTTTAGCCGAGGGTAGAGACATTCACAGCATCTTCAATAAGGTAAGAGTGTTATACATGCTTTACACACAGAGTTTTGAGCAAAGCCAGCTGTGGCATACCCAATTGCGCACAGGCAAAATGGCATGAGCCTGTAAGGTTTTAAATGAAGAACCCTGTATTAAAAAAGCCTTTAAGTATGTCATTAAGAGTTTAGTGGAAAAGTTGAATTTGCAGAAGAATGTGTTTATTCTGACAAATAATATAATAAAAAGAACAGTAACAGCAGTAGGGAAAAGTGCACAAACTGTGCATAATATAGTGAAAGAGATTCAAAAGTCAAATCGTACAAGAGAAAAATTTTCAATGCCTGGTAAATATACATATCACTCACATCCAAAAAGATTTGAACTCAATGAGTTTGAAAAATGTGTTGTGCGCAGAACTTCTCGAGTTTAGGAACAGAGAAGAGAAATTCCTACAATACATAAACTCATGAATGATGTTAAAGAAAAGATCCCTTTTAAAAGTATGGACACATTCTAGAGAACACTTAAAGGAATGGGATATCAATTTTTTAAGTGTAAAACCATGCGTCATGTTAGGTCATATGCTATGCCGATGTATAGCTGGTCAGACTGTAGTGTACCATATTCTTCAGTCTCTGACATCTCTAAGCCGCACAATGCTATTAACCCTTTCACCGATATGGACGTCATATGACGTCCAAGTTAAAATGCCCCAAACCGATATGGACGTGTATAGACGTCCTGCGCATACATGCATTTAATGCTCATTTAACGCCAATTATTTTAATCTTGCTATTTTGCAATAAACTTAAATTAGTTCTATAACGAATGTAAACGTACCCTTAAAGGTTTCTTTTTGAATTGTACACCTCCAAAACTAGATAAACACCCAAGGGCACATCTGCAGATTCACACCAAATAATATTGGTTTCCTTGCGAACTTCTTTTTCGCAACACACTACATATTTTCGAAATGGTTGCGACTTTTTTGGTTCTGGTGGTATCCTTTTAGGAAGGTGTTTTCTCTCAAGTATGAGGGGTGATGTCGTGGTGAATTTCCTACCCCCTAGTATAAAGAGATCTCTGAGTATTATAATACTCAATTAGGTTACGAGCTCTTTATAGGCGCAAGTACATGTAGATGAATGTCTTGCATAAATTTACAGTTCTGAAAATTATTAAACAACTGTGCATAGTTACATCCAGTGGCATAAAAATACTTTTTTTTTTTTAGCATTTAACTGTTTTCCGTAAAGAGGGATAGCTAGTAATAGCTGATCCGCATCACCCATATTTGACCCGCCATTTCCCCAAACAATGCAGTAGCTAGCATTACATCTGTAGACCAGCACACGTCACTGCTACGTATGTACTAAAGATCTCCTTCATAATCGTACAACAAATCTTCCAGATTTTCTACAGTAATATCAGACGCCTGTACACATCATACCCAAGCTAATGTATTTGCTACATTACGGGGATAAGCCATGGTTAACATTGAAATTTAACAATTTCAAATGTACCATTCATTTAGCACTTGATAGCTATAAGAAATCACTCTGAACACAAAGAGATTATAAATAACTAAAATACAGAGCGAAAACAGCTGCATAAGGCTACTAGAAACCTTGGTTGAGAAACACTGTAATAACAGCTGCTGACAGAGAATTTTCTTTCTAGTGTGTGAGTGTGTAACGCAATATATTCTCGTATGATTATCGCTTGGTATAGCATAAATAAACTAAACTTGAACTGAAGAAGTCCCTTGCGTAGCTATACATACATACACTGGCTCGTATACACACAAAACAAAATGATTCAAATATTAGGCGCGTTCGGCACAAAGAATGGCTTTTGCTACAGTGAAACAAAGTAGTGAAATTTCAACAATTTATTAATGTAGTCTCTACTTTCTTGTTACTGTAGATTTATACTGCCTTTAAAGAGTTTTAAACCAGTTTTTGTTTCGTTTAAATAACTTAATAAATTCGGAAGATACGGAATTGTATTTATGATGCATTTTTACAGCATTTAACAATTTAAATGTCCTGTTCTGTTTATTGGGTATCCGTTTCCGGCCTCTGAAGGGTTTAAATGGCCATCGGCGAAGCGGTTAATGACCTCATTTACAAACTGCACACATTTGTCAGATAGATAATAGACTCCCCTATAACAGGCCAACAAAAGCAAGGAAAAATCAAGATAATAATTCTGACAAGCACAGAGAGGAGAGAAAATGTAACTTTGTAGTGTGCTGTAGCACTGCTGAATCATATATCCCACCACTGATCATTTTCAAGGGAACACGTGAGTGTCCCATGTTTAAAGACAATTTTCCTAGCACATCAGTAGTTTCTACGAATGAGAGGGATATGTTAAAGTATTTTCTAAAATTTCTTCGCCACTATCAAGAACATCAAGCACCAGCGAGAGAGTACTTCTCATTTTAGAGGACCATTCATCTCATACATTGCTTCTGGTCCTTGAATACCGCCAACACAGCACTGAACTGGTGTGCCTTCCTCCACATACAACCCTAATCATGTCTTGCAGCCTCTTGATCAGTGTTCAAGGCACTAAAAGCCAATTCACTGTGGGGCTACATCATGACTTCATAAAAATCCACGGTTTTGCATAACCAAAATTCAAATCAATCGAGTGCTCAAAAAAGCATGGGTGTTAACAGCATCTGTTGGATTAGAAGTGAAAGGATTTTCATGTATAAGAATATTTCCCTTCAGACCTCAAGCAATCGACAACTTCCAATATCTAGCTACCAAAACATATCTTCAATTAATTCTAACAGTAACTGAGTATAACATGAAGTAATTGATGCCGAACAGTCCGCACTTCCCGATTCCTGGTGGCTCAATTACCTGAAAGAAATGCTGGGAAGGTCCTTCCTAATCCTAAGAAGAGTGTAATCAAGAAAGGAGTTGGAACTAAGCAAAGTGCTTGCCACAACACATCACCAAAAAAAATAGCAACTGTTAAGGCGAAGAGACAGATGAAATTTTGTGGCAAACAAATTCAGATAACATATCTCAAGAAGAAAACAAAAATAAGCTAAACAGTCAAATAAACCCACTAACTTGTCATCTAGTGAAGAGTATACTACTAATGATTCCAAGATAACTACAAATATGGATTCTACCGTGACAGCTACTACTTGAAGTCACCTGTTTTGAAAGGTGATTGAATTCACTGCCAGAAGTGTAAAGTTATGATTTCACAAGAAATGCATGGGAACTGAAGGAAACAATTTACTTGTGCATTCACAATTCATTAATTATAAATTTCTTATAGTTATAAATTTTTCCAATTTTTATATTTTTTAATTTTTCATAAGACTTGATAACTAAATTAACACTCTATTATAATACTATCATGTATTAGAATAAATTTGTTTCAGAATCCAAAACAGAGCTATTATTCACTGTATTCACTGTTATCCAAATTGCTCCAGCCATATACAAATAGTTCCTCTGAATTTTCCAGTGTCAAATTTGGTTGGTAATTCTGATAGTTCTACTTAAACATTAAAATTATGACTAATGATAGTGATATTATGGTTGTGTGCTTAATTGAATGCTCAGTATAGCATAAGATTTTACTTTTAATCAAAATGTTATGCTAACCTATTAAATGATTCCACCACACAATCCTCACCTTATCACTTAGCGGATGTTTATACATACTGTCAGCACATGAAAATGGCATTTCCTCCATTTTAGCTTAAACAGTTAAATCACTGTGACTTGATCCCCAAGCATTATCTGCTAAAAGCAGGGTGCACCATTGGCAGAAATGGGATTTGGGTACGAGAGGCTACAGGTGACAACCCTTGCACTCCATAGACCTTAATATTAACAAATGTAAAACAACTGAAGTAGTTTACCTTTACACCAATCTGGTAATTCTGGTGGTGGTGGGGTGTAATTTACATCATCATATCTTCTGAAGAGTTCCTTCAGATAATCTGCTTTGTAAATTCCTGGGTGCCTGAAACATTAATTTAGAGCAATTCACAAAATTTCCTGCTGGCATTTCTTCTATGTATTGCAGTAGTTTAAAGAATGAAAACAATTCAGATCTGTTATTTTTAATCTGACTTTACCTTGCTAGCTTGAACTGATTGAGAGCTGCCCCCACACTGCAGTCCATTTGTTCAACGAGGAAAGAAACAATTAAAAACCCAGTTCTGTTAAAACCATGAGTACAATGGACACCTGTAACAGAAATGCCACAATGAGTATCACCTGAACTCATGATCCATTATCTCAGGAATTATTTAAGATATCACGCAAATTCTTACAGGAGGTAGGTGAATACCTTTTAAGTTCATTGATTCACTTTTATACAATAAGTAACAGGTTTCTCAAATGATTCCCCACAGCAAATTCAGATGCACATGGGTGTGGTTAAGTTGGTAACAGAACTACGGAAGAGGAACATTGACCTATGAGCAGGTACAGGCTTGCTTCTTCCTATCACTTGAATAGTACATTGAGAAGTGTGCTCTTGTAAAGTGAAGCCTATACTGTTTGTACCTGTAAAGTGAACTCAACATTTTTAGTTGAGTACATATTCCTTTATGATAAATTTTTGTAAAATGTAAATTTTGTGAACATTTTCCACATTCCATATGTCCTCATCACAATGAGAAGATATAATTAGTAAATTCCATAAAATAAGATCTGTGCATGACGCTTTGAAAAGCAGTAGGTCTAAGCTTTTAACAGAGACTAAACTGGACAAAATGTCAGATGTAATTATAAAGAGCCCTACTAAATCAATGCAGTAATTATTACAGGAAATGTTTCTGTACAGTCAGCACATAGAGCCGTAAACCAAGAACCGAAATTGACAGTTTACAGTTGTCCATGAATTAAAACAAATTATGAGAAGAGAGTATGATACTGTCAGTGGTTCCAGCCATTAACCCTTTCACCGATATGGACGTCATATGACGTCCAAGTTAAAATGCCCCAAACCGATATGGACGTGTATAGACGTCCTGCGCATACATGCATTTAATGCTCATTTCACGCCAATTATTTTAATCTTCCTATTTTACAATAAATTTAAATTAGTTCTATAAGGAATGTAAACGTACCCTTAAAGGTTTCTTTTTGAATTGTACACCTCCAAACCTGGATAAACGCACAAGGGCACATCTGCAGATTCACACCAAATAATATTGGTTTCCTTGCGAACTTCTTTTTCGCAACACACTACACATTTTCGAAATGGTTACAACTTTTTTTGGTTGTGAGTGGTATACTTTTAGGAAGGTTTTTTTTTTTCCTTTTTTTTTTTTCCATTTATGCCCCGCCTTTAACTACTATGGTCATATCGGCGGCCGTTCTCCTTTGGAACATACTGAAGGTGTTAACTCGTTATCTTTGGTTTTTTTTATCATTACATCACGCACACATTCACACTCTCATTCATACTTCCAGACTCTGGGGAAGATGGGGAATTATCTTGGTCGGAGAAAAATCCCCACCCCCACCGCCGGGAATCGAACCCGGAACCCCTTGCACGGTAGGCAGGTGCTCTACCGACTGAGCTACGGGGGCCAGCCAGGAAAGTATTTTCTCTCAAGTATGAGGGCTGATGTGGTGAATTTCTTACCCCCTAGTATAAAGAGGCCTCTGAGTATTATAATACTCAATTAGATTATGAGCCCTTTATACGCACAAGTACAGGTAGATGAATGTCTTGCATGAATTTACAGCTCTGAAAATTACTAAACAACTGTGCATAGTTACATCCAGTGGTATAAAAATACTTATTTTTTATCATTTAACTGTTTTTCGTGTAGAGGGATAGCTAGTAATAGCTGATCCACATCACTCATATTTGACCCGCCATTTCCCCAAACAATGGAGTAGCTAACATGCCATCTGTAGACCAGCACACGTCACTGCTACGTATGTCCCAAAGATCTTCTTCATAATCGTACAACAAATCTAACCAGATTTTCTACAGTAATATCAGAAGCCTGTACAAATCATACCCAAGCTAATTTATTTGCTACATTACGGGGATAAGCCATGGTTAACATTGAAATTTAACAATTTCAAATGTGCCATTCATTTAGCTCTTGATAGCTATAAGAAATCACTCTGAACACAGAGAGAGTATAAATAACTAAAATACAGAGCGAAAACAGCTGCGTAAGGCTACCAGAAACCTTGGTTGAGAAACACTGTAATAACAGATGCTGACAGAGAGTTTTCTTTCCAGTGTGTGAGTGTGTAACGCAACATACTCTCGTATGATTATCGCTTGGTATACCATAAATAAACTAAACTTGAACCGGAGAAGTCGCTTGCGTAGCTATACATACATACATTCGTTCGTATACACACAAAACAAAATGATTCAAATGTTAGGCGTGTTCGGCGCAAAGAATGGCTTTCGCTACAGTGAAACAAAGTAGTGAAATTTCAACGATTTATTAATGTAGTCTCTACTTTATTGTTACTGTAGATTTATACTGCCTTTAATGAGTTTTAAACCAGTTTTTGTTTCATTTAAATAACTTAATAAATACGGAAGATACGGAATTGTGTTTATGATGCATTTTTACAGCATTTAACAATTTAAATGTCCTGTTCTGTTTATTGGATATCCGTTTCTGGCCCCTGAAGGGTTTAAATGGCCATCGGCGAAGCGGTTAATCAGTCGACATGGACTTGAACTTTCTACAGTAGTGAAGCACGGTTTAATGCTTTCTGGATTTATTAAAAGTCAGGATTTACAAATTTGGCTGTCAATAAACCCTATATGCTGGAAGAAAAGTCATTACATGCATAAAAAATTGCTAGCTATTTTCAGAGAGTGAATCATAGAACCAATTTTGTTGATATGACAATTCAGAAGTCTATTGTTCAGACATTATTTATCCATTCATTCACCTGTATGAATAAGATGAAACTGAAAGATATTTATATAACAAGGCAATGCAGTTCCCCACACATCTAATCAAACATTAGGGCTATTAAATGAAAATCTTTGGGAATGGATAATTAGTAAAGGACTATGGCCTCCTCACTCCTGATTATTTTGCCTGTGTTGCTCAAAAATAGTCAGTATACAAGAATAACCCAAAAACAATTTATGAACTTAAGATAGAAATTGAAAATTATGTACACTCCATTACAAAGGAAACTGTACACCAAGCACTCAAAAACAAGTGCAACAGAGCCAAACTCTGCCTACAGGAATAAGGACAGTATTTCCAATATCTTCTGTGACAGCGGTACATAAAATAATCTCAGTTTCAGTTCATCTTCATTCCCAATAATAATTACCGTGATTCATTGCCAACCTAACTATGGTCAGTGAGTATCCCAGGCCATCCACCCCACTGTGGAGAATCATTTGACATACTGATTACAGACAATGGAAATTTCTTTTTTATCAACCGTATAGCCTTTGATAAAAATGTCAGTAATTTATTTTAAATAACCATCTTATTAATACGAAAATAGATGCAATTACAGTTTGTTCTTATCAATCTAAAATTTAATTTAGCTATCTTCAAATAACCTGATGATTAGCTATCAACAGATCATTTTATTAATATAATTTTGAGTTGAATTAGTAAATGAGGTCATTTATACCTGAAAATATAATTTACAAAAAAAGCTGTTCAAAGGAAAAATACAGAAAACAAACCTGCATATATTTACAAAGAAAGAAAATAGAGAGAAACCAAATAGCTTAACAGTAGTAGTAATTTATACAGCAAAACCTCCCTTAAACGATGGGCTACATTTTATTTCTCTGCTCCAAAATGTGTAAGAGTTATCATTTTTCCTGTGAAGTGGTGTAGAAATCACAACGCAAAATGCAGATGCAGCACCATTTTTAAAATAATTTAAATTATATGTATGCATTGTATCTACAATTATAAAGCGTTTTCCCCCCTAAAATTTACATCCTCCAACATTAAAACATATCAGATGACGAATGAAATGGGTGAAATAATGCTCAATTAAACCCAGTGTCCATAAAGCTTAGAGTTATCCAACATTTGTATTTCAGGATAAGGGAAAACCCCAGAACAAATCTTATCCAGGTAACTCACCCTGACCGAGATTCGCACTTGGGACTGCTTGAACGTAAGGCAGACATGCTACCATCTATGCTACCGAGGCAGGCAATTATAAAGTAGATATCAAATTAAATTAGAAATTACAATTTTAAAAAAACTGCACAAAAAAACTAAAAATGTGTTTTTTGGTTACTTTTGCCATTTAGTTTCCTCTTAAAGACATGAAATCCTATATATAAATCCACATTAGTTCACAGTTATGTTTTTAAAATCATTCTTTGCATCCTGATTGTGCTTGACTTGAAAATAAAATTCACAGTCATGGCAATAACAAAACAGAGGTTTCAGGTTCACTTCAACCAAGCTGGTCCATTTTCAATTACATTGGATACAAGGTATAAGTTGAAATAGATATAGTCTTCTATACAATACCAGTCCATCCAGTTATTGTGAGTCAAGTTTGTGATTCATCAGATTGAACAGAGTTGGGCATGTGAAACAATGGGAAGAAAATATAAAACATTTCATTTCAAATGACAGCATGGGCAATTAACAATAAGCTTTCTGAAGTCTGATGATGAGGAAACTGGTCAGGTTTTCAGTTTACATTCCCAGTCGCAGCTGCATATTTATTCACAGAATGGGTAACTATATTCAATGATTCAATGTACAAGATGACTTATGATTAAAGGTGTTATAAAATGGATTTTCTTTTACATTTTTGCATTGCTCTGAAACCAAAATTGTATTTGTGTTTTTATAGTTTCTCTTATCTCAAAGAATTTACTCGATGATTTTAATGGTGAGCAACAAAATAATATATTTGTAAGATTTAAAACTCTCATGGCGAGCATTATTAATCATAGCTTCATGGATTATCAAATGTGTCAATGTTAAAAATGTCGAGCTATTGGCCATTCCAAGCTCCATGGCCTTGCTTAGGAACTGAATGTAAAAGCTGGCCGACCATCCCAATATATACCCTACATCATGTGGGTAGGGCTTATGTCACCCCAGCACATGACTGCATAGCAGTCTGCCATTGGTCTGGCTGGTTCACAGGAAGGATGTCCTCACATTTTTGCACTTTCTGCACAGTCCATCATCTGGTTGGCGATTCTCCCATCTTGAGTTTTCTACCTGGTCCGTCTTGAGTTTTCTGCCTAGTCCGTCATCTGACCAGCGTTTCTATTGCAGGTATATTTTATGGATGTAGCCCAAGCTGTACTCAAATGAAGTCTCAAATCTATTGAAATTCCATGGATGGAATTAAATCTGGATGACTTTTTAATAAGTCTATCAAAATGCTTGTCCAAATGTTCCAGAATCAAGCCATCGTTAAAATTAATTTTGTGAACATACTCTATATAATGTAGAGCTACAACTGACTTCTCTGATTGAAGGTGTCTGATGTGACTATGTTCTTTACACCTTTCCTCAACTGTGCATCCCGTTTGTCCAACATACACCCTTCCATATTCACAAGGTATCTTATACACACCTCATTCACAAAGTATCTTATACACACCTGGGACCTTAAGGTTCAATGGATCTTTCACCAGCCTAAAGTATTGCTGGATCTTCTTAGGTATGGTAAAGTAGGTTTTAATATCAAAATTGGAAAGAGTGTGGGCTATCCTGTTGGAAATAGAGCCATAATAAGATATAAAGGCCTTACTTAAACCATCTCTATTTTTGGAATGATGGTAACGTGATAAATTAGTCCCATGTGACCTATTGTAAATGCCATTGGCTCGCCTACTTTTCTTCTTGCTAAATTTCTTACCACTCTATTAAATCCTTTGATGGGTATGTCATCATCATGCCAAGAATTCTAGCCATTTTATCCAGGCGATTTCGGCCGTGAGGGTAGACCTGGAGGATATTTTGGTGAGTTTTGATGTTGAATCTTTGTTCACGAGAGTGCCTCTAGAAAGATTCATTGAGATTGTGAACTGAGGATTTTTCTGAAGACATTACCCAGTTCTTCAGACTCACTCTTACATCTATGTTCAGTTTTTTAACAGTCTGAGAGGGTGGCCATGGGCTCACCACTTTGACTTGCCATTGCAAATTTCTTTACAGAAAGTTCTGAACATACGGCTCTTGACACTGCTAAAGACAAACCTAAGGCCCTTCTTAGATATGTTGATGACATTTTTGTAATCTAGTCCCATAGGCTAGAAATGTTGGAGGCTTTCTTAGACCACATTAGTAGTCCTTATTCTAACATCAGATGCACTATGGAAATTGAGAATAATAGCTCCCTTCCCTTTTTGGATGTCTTGGTATACAGGAGACCAGACGGACCTTGGACCATAAAGTATACAGGAAGCCCACATACACCAACCGCTATTTGTATGCGTTCAGTCAAAACCATCCTATCCAGAAGAGAACAGCCATATCCACATTGCTTCATAGGGCTTTTGACACACTCTGGGCTATGTTGCTGCAGAATGGCTACAGCAATCATGACATCAAACAGGTCTACAGAAGGGTGTTGGACAATAGGATTAATTTGTCATGCCACCATCATTACAAGAATAGAGATGACTGTTTAAATAAGGACTTTATACCTTATCATGGCTCTATTTCCAACAAGATAGTCTGCATTCTTTCCAAACTTGATATTAAAACCTACTTTACTGCACCTAAGAAGATCCAGCAATACCTTAGGCTGGTAAGATCCAGTGAACCTTTAGGTCCCAGGAGAGAGGTTGAAAATGGAGGCCTTTGAAACTAGTGCCTCAATAATATAAAAAAAGTGACGAGTGTCAATAAACCAACTACAAATAGTTTTTACGAATAATTTTGACGTCACTGTTACCAAATTCCTCCAAACACACATAGAGATTTGGGACTTCAATTGAGTAGAGCTTGGGCTCCAGCCATAAAACATACCTGCAATAGAAAAACCCTGACCAGATGACGAACCGGGCAGAAAACTTAAAACCTGAGAATCCCTAATCAGATGAACATGCAGAAAATACAAAACTTGAGGACATCCTTCCTATAAACCAGCCAGACCAATGGCAGACTTTTAAGCAGTCATTGGCTGGGGTGACAAGCCCTACCCACATGATGAAGGGTATAGGACGGTCAGCCAGCTTTTTCATTCAGTTCCTGAAGGCCATAGAGCTTTGAATGGCTGAAAGCTTGACATTTTTAATACTGACATGGCGATCACTCGTGAAGCTACAATTAAATCATATATTTACTCCGAAGTTTTAGCTAATTTATTTGCTGCACATAACTTCAGCGGTTATTTATCAGATTATGTGAATGGGCAGTGCCACGAATAATATGGCTACAGAATGTTACATTTTTAAAAAATGCCAAAGAAAATTTGGTTTTGCTGCTATGACAAATATAAATTCAGAGTTATGAAACTCTTACTGCAGTCAATTAGACTGCTTCTTTGATATAGGGGAAAAGACACTATGGTGTAGCGTAAGTGAAGTAACTTAAGCAATGGAGTATTTGTTTTAATCTTTTGTGATGCAAATTGAAGATCAATATAATTCAGGAGATTCAGTTTTATATAAAGTAAAACAAAAAAAGAAATAGAAAAGAAGATAACTGCAGATGTGAACATCACTAAATTTCAGTCAATTAGCAATTCTCATATCTTGTAAATTTTGCTAGAACTACCCGGAATCAAGAATAAAAAATGTTTTACAGAAAAGTAAACCAAAAGTTATTTTCAGAAACTATTTGTAGTCGGTTTATTAATACTCGTCACTTGTTTATGTTAATGAGAGACTAGTTTCAAAGGCATTCGCCTCCATTTTCAATCTCTTTCCAACTGGCATCACCACCAGAGAGAGAGAGAGCAGACAACAGGCGATTGCCTTTGAAACTAGTCTCTCATTAATATAAACAAATAACGAGTATTAATAAACCAACTACAAATAGTTTCTGAGATTAATTTTGACGTCACTGTTACTAAATTCCTCCAAACACATATAAAAGTTCTTTATTACTATCATTCCAAGCTGTATTTAAACTGAGTCAACATTGGAGCATGAAAACAAGACACTCTTCAATACTGCGAGGCATAATCTGGATCAGATTGTTTCAGACTGCAAAGTACCTTCACCTTCTTTGTTTGCACATAATCCTACTTGCTAACATATTCGTATAAGGTAGCAGCATATACACTGAGAATCTACAAATTTCCCAATGCCCTCATGAATAATATACATTACACTTAAACAGTTTTGTAAGAGACATGAGCTTCAAGGCACTTATTAGATCAAATAGCGAGTCCATAGTTTAAAACACAAGTTATCATGATTTCAATAGCCATTCTTCCTCAGGCTTTCATACATGCATTATCAACTCCATTATATGTAAAGGTAAAGTCAGACTGAAAAGTTCAATGCCATAGCTGGGATTTGAGCCACAGACGTCCCGTTTCAATTCAGTTGCTCTAAACCATTGAGCTACCAGGCAATATGCCAGCACAACATTAATTTTAATTTTCGGACTCATATTTTCCCAGTACTTACTGTTGTAAGTACTTGAAACCCAGGCTTCACCAATAAACTCTTATTATTTAAGTTAATTGGTGGAAATTAATCATTTCTTCACACTAGCCATATATAGGTTAAGGTTTTGAATAGACAGGATCAACCTGAAAAATTCAATGCCATGGCCGGGATTTGAACTACAGAATTGTTAATAAAAGTTTAATGGTGAAGCCTGGGATTCAAGTACTTACAACAGTAAGTCACCACAAGCGGGGTGTATCTCGAATGCCCCTAGTGGTTTACTGGAAAAATTTATGTGTATTGGATAATTTAATGTCAGTTGTAACTGGGTCTTCTGGCTAGGACCGCATCTTTGTTATTCCTCTGGTCGACGTTTCGTCCCAACTATGCGGGGCTTCTTCAGGACTTCTTCCCTGACAGCTCCAGAGCAACTCTGTAGCGACAGTTGCTACGGAGCTGTCAGGGAAGAAGTCCTGAAGAAGCCCCACATAGTTGGGACGAAACGTCGACCAGAGGAACAACAAAGACGCAGTCCTACCCGGAAGACCCAGTTACAATGGACCCTGGCCGCCGAAGCCTACGCACTGAATTTAATGTCAGGATGGCACGTTGGCCATGGTAGCTCAATGGGTAAGAGCGACTGGACGGAAACCAGATCTGTGGTTTAAATCCTGGCCATGGCATTGAATTTTTCAGGTTGACTCTATCTATCCAAAACCTTAGCCTGTATACAGCTAGTGTGAAGAAATGATTAATTTCCACCAATTAACTTAAAAATTAACTATTATTTTCATTTTGCCACTTTTTAGAGGTTTACCACTTTTGTGTTTGAACACATTACTGGAAGTAGATGCACCTTCATCTGCTATCACAACTCGAACACTAACTGAAATCACAGTTCAAACAGCTGAGCTGAGCATACGCATGTTAGAATGTTATTGCTGACTTATCATATTTCCTTTGTTTGAATTACTCAGATAGCACCTCGGGGAATTTTGCTGTTACATTCCTTGTCATGCATGTACAGCTGATACGTAATTAGCAAGCAAGACACTCAATGTTGGCAATTATATTCTGTAATCTTTCATCATTAAGTATGCGCCCATTAATCTTAGTAGTGGAATCCTATGATAACCAACCTAAAATTTGCAGTTTTATACCCTTTCTAACCTAATTTGTCACCGCACAGAATATTTATTACGGAACTGTTTACGTTGGCGCAAGAGTGTTCTGAGGCTTCTGACAAACAGAAGCACGTGCTTTTGTTTACAGTAGTAGGCACTTTGGTTTGGAATGGACAGTAAGTACTTAGGAGTTGATTTTCACCATTGGGGTATGTGATCTCAAATTTGATATTACCTCATGGTCTACTGAGAAAATAAGAATCAATTGGACAATTTAATGTCATAGCAGCATGTTGTCAAAATAGCTCAGTAGTAGAGCAGAAGATCCATGGTTCAAATCCTGGCTATGGCACTGGATTTTTCATTCTGATTCTACCTTTCAAAACCTAAACCTTTTCAATCAAACTGTTAGATTAGAACGTCTTTCCTTTTCAATAACTGCACACCTCAAAGCCTAAATGTTGAACCAAAACTGGACCAGTAATCTACAATTTAAATGCACAAGGACAAGGATGAGCAAACAGAAAGCAGAAAATAATGTTCTACCTACCAATAACCTGTAGTGGATTCTGACTGATGAAGTGGCTGCATATCTGCACAAAAGTTTTTGTTTGGTCTTCAGACGGACATTCCCCATGGCCTCTGCACTGCAACTTCAAATATCTACAACCTTCTGCTTCAATGTCTTCTTTGTTATAAAAACGAGATGTATTTGTCAAATCTATCCAGAGACCAATGTTCACCTAAAATCACAAATTTACATATAATTTATATAAAAAAATTCTCAGGAGCTTAAAAACTATTCATGATTTATTTATAAAACTCTTGATGTATCACATATACATAACTTTCTCCTCCTCTAGTGTTTATTTTAATATCACTTTTTATTATACATTGCCTTAACAGTATAAGATTGATAAAGGAGGATGAAGCAGTAGTTGACCCTTATATAAAATAAATTACAAGGCATTTATAGAATTTTAACTCTTACAAAACCAACCTCCAACACAGCACTTTGTGGCTGTGCTATTTATACAAAAGAGTTGTCAACATCTGAATGAAAACCACAGCAAATGAGATAAAACATTCTTCCACACACAAAACACTATATGTAGGCCCTAAATCTGTTCAGCACAGACAAGGGATTGAGGAACCTAAGCTGCAAAGCATATTGAGAGATTTTTTAAGAACAGGAGTAAATGATAACAGCGTAACCATAACCATAGGATATGTGAATCTAAACCCAAAATGATCCAGGATTGCAAGAAACAAATTAGTTTAAAATAATAATTCATAAATTGGTAACAAGTGTGCTTGGAAGAAAAGAAGAATTTAAAAAAAGGCTATTTTTCTTTATCAAATTATTGATTGTTGGAATTTCAAAGTTTATTACTGTCTTTATATTTCCATTTTAAGATGTTCTCCAACATTGTCAGTTTGTTAGTTTATTACACCTTTTAATAATTTTGGATTTTGGTCAAGGTTATGGTTTTCATTCCAAAAGTAAAATGTTACTGTTCACTTGTCTTCCTGTTTCAATTTGATGTTTCTAAAATGTTCTTTGACTCTGGTTCTTAGATTTCTTTTAGTTTGCCCTATGTAGAGTTTTTCAAAATCCTTACATAGGGCAAACTAAAAGAAACCTAAAAACCAGAATCAAAGAACATTTTAGAAACAGGAAAAAACAGAGTTAACAAATGAGTTTCTCTGGATCTCAATAGATAAAACAACTGATGTAGAAGGATGTTTGATTGCAAATGATGAGCGTTTTTTCAAAACTCAATAGATGCACAAAATGCGTTTCTGAGAAAAAAAAAGTTTTTTCTATTTATTGGCAATACTAATTGGTTAGCACAGCAACTAACCATTCAATTCTCCTTCCTGAAACTGTCTCATTGAATGTAAAAAGACACAAATACCGAAATATAACAAGTGCAAATTTGAGGTTTGAAAATGCACAGTTTTTTCAAAAACCGATTGGTGCTGATTAACTTTTCTACATGAGCGTGAAATTAACACATTAAGTTTTGTTATTTTTGTCATTTATTGTTTTTGCTACTTTTTATTTATGTATTTATTATTTTTTATTTATTTTCACCTTTTTAATAATACATAATGTATTATACAACCAACGTGTTAATGTTTATAAGGATTATTTTATTAGGTATAAACTTAGAAACTAAGTACTGCTACATTCACAATAACAATATTACATTTTGTTTTACTTATATAACAAACATGTTGAATACAATGAAATTTTAAACAATATGAATAAGTAAGCTTTAACCTTTATTGGTATCTTCTAGTATATCATAAAATTCTTTTGCAGTTTCTGGAATTTCAGAAGATTTAGCTAGATTTTGAAAAACTTTTTTCTTTTCTTTGCTCACTCAATTAATTTTGGGAACATTTTGAGATCAAAGCAGGAATATGCTGCAGGTTTCATCACATCCACCTCCACAGACAGAGCAGAACATGTATTTTGAACTTCTACATGTACCTTATGGTCTTCCTTTGATTGCTTGGAATATGTTATGATTCCCTGGGTATTCATTTTGAAAGGAAGCTTTGACTTCAGTGTTTGTTTTGCACTTTCTTTCAAGTCCTTAATTTTCCAGGCTTTGATAAACACTTTCACAGAGCCGTGATTTTGTAATATCTGATGGTACTTTCTCTTTTTCTTTTTTAACTCTTTTTTCATTCTTCTGAAAACTGTATCAAAAGACATGTAACTGTGCCCAATATAGGGTAGATATGTGAAATGCGCGAAAATGTTTTACTCTTCTCCAGGAAAGCTATAAGCATAAACACCACACTATTCTTCTTCTGACTAGAGCAGAGTCGGAAAATAAAGAAATGGTAGAAGCAGTTTTGCTGGATATCCTTTCTTCCAGTTCCAACAAGTGGTGCAAAACTGAGGCAACCTGGTTGCAGCCTTTAGCAGATTCAGTTTCAAACCATATATACAAGGAAATGTCATCTTTGTTCTGGGTTTTAGATGGAATCATTAGGCATAGATTATACAGCCACACCTGCCTTTCAATGAAAACCTCGCTGATAGAAAGTTTAGGCAGTGGTTGATTCTGGTGCATATCAAAGCAAATAGTGATTGCCTTGGCGTTTTCCTCTTTCAACAGCTGATAAAACCTTTTTGAATGCAACTTGTGCAGTCTGCACTTGATTCTTAATTTGTTTTTCTTTTCATGTCTGCCTCTGTCTTAATCTTCATCAGTCCCATTTTGCAGTTGGAGCATGAACCAATGTGTGGTGTACGGAATGAAAAATTGAAGTTGTAAAATATGTTACTAAAATTAGGCAAGTGAGTCAACCTTGTATATACTTTTCTCCACTTACAAGTTTTTTATGAAGACTAGTTTCTGGGGACTTCACTCCTATCGTCAGTTCTGTGGTTGACTGATGATGCATCCGGTGTCTGCATCTGGCTTGGTGTCGTGCTGCCATCTAATGTCCTGGTAAGTTTGATGACATCATCTACCGCGGGAATTTCAAAATTCATCAAGAGGTCCTGTTTTTTCGTAATAAATATGTTTTCCCAAATCTGTAATTCCAGAGGTTTCTTTGCCTGTTTGAAAACTTGTAAGTGGAGAAAAGTATACACAAGATTGACTCACTTGCCTAATTTTAGTAACAATGGCACTCCACTTTCTGAAATACTTCTTTTTATTCTATATGTAAAATATGTATTTATATTTTGACAATGAGCAGAATGGTAGATTTCTTAATCTTCTTTCTTTGCAAAGGTTATTCCACATTTGTCTGATATTAAGTTACAGAGGCTAATATCCTCTCCTTGATTTTGCTCTTCCATTGTGGCAGATGTAGAGACATCTGTACTTCTTTGTGTCTTGCTTTATAGCAGCAGAAATGCCCTTCTGTAATATTCCTGTTCTGTCACTTCCTCTGGTTTCCTTTGGTGTATTCCCAGATAAGTGAATTTTCTAGCCAGGAGAGATAATCTTATGATATCCCTGTGATTCCTAGGAAGCTTGCAGCACATACTGACAATACTTGACCAACATTAGTTCTCACACTGTATTTAATGCTAACGGACTGCTTTCTATTTGCAGCTTTTTTCTTCACCGCTCTGCAATTAGGAGATGTAATACTCATATATTTCACAAGGAATTTATCTTTTGTTGGGCACAGAAAGATGGTGAAATCCACTTATATCATTATAAATCAAATCAGCTACATCACAGTGCTATGCCTTCTACTTTTAGGATTTTATTAAGTGCACTCGCAACATGTGAAAATGAAACTGGAGTATGAGTTTGCCTTGACTTGCATTTTGATTTCCTTTCCTTGTTTTTTGCAATTTCTACCTCCCATGCATTCTGCAACTGGTACTGTTTCACAATCTGAGCTCCTGTCCATTGTGCATGGTGCAGTGCAGTGTCTCAATAAGAATAAAAATGCCATGTAAGTATAACAAAGCTTTCAGAAATGAATGTGAAATCAAAGTGCACAACCTGAGTTTGCAGTTATTGCCAAGCTGCAGCAGTGTACAAAGCCTGCAGAAATTATTTAGAATCCTGCAGAAATTAATGAGAATCCTGCAGAAATTATTGAGAATTCCAAGAATTGCAACAGTGAGATGGTAGTCAATGCCAACATACATTTCATTGAATTTAAGTTGCTACATGCTGGACCATAAAATCATAGAATTGCATCTATCGACTTTTGCTTTAATTGAGCAACTGCATCCATCAAGTTTTGAAAAAACTGTTAACCCTTCCCGAGCAGACATGTTTTATGGCTCTGAGTGGAAGGTAGTTTTACAAAAGTATGTAACCCTTCAAAATACAAATAAAAGTATACTGTCATGCTCGAATGTATTAAAAAACATGTTGTGCCTTGTTTTTTGTTGAATTCCACCACTGTTGTCCTACAGGAGTGAAGATTTGTTAAACTGCATAAAAATGTCCCCGCAAAATCGGCATAAGTACCATTTTTCGATATTGCATCACATCTTGTAGTTCTAACATACACACGTGTTCACACATAAACTAGGAACAGTTCAGGAACTAAATACTGTCATATAGGTATATGTAGCATATGTTTTGTAAAACCGATGGTAATGATAAATAATAACTCATAATTTGATAGAAATGTGAGGTTACACCTAGTTGGAGCAAAGTATCTAGTATATATACGGTTTTGAGACTGATTATTTTATCTCAGGATTATTCACAGAGGGAAGCAAATGAATAACAAACATTATATAATGTTCTTTTATTGTTCTTTTGTGTGATATATTTTAAAACACACGTCTGGATGCAGGGGAGGCTTGGAGATGCAGGTTTCACAAAAATATATTGTTTTCTTTATTTGTTTTTGGGCCTTACATACCACACAAGGATTTGCCCAACTTACTTGTTCTCTTCTCCCCATGAAATGTGGAAATCCATTTAGCCTTTCCAATGATGGGCCCTGAGAAATACTACCCTTATTTGTTGTAGCATTGTTTTGCAGCGCTCCCATGCACTCGCCACCAGAGATCTGACGAGATGCTTGAGAAATTTTCTATGTGAGAGGATCGGTTTACATTTGTTTTTCATGTGCATTGTGTTTAACAGGTACAAATTCACAATGCAAACTTCCAGCAACCAGAAAAACATTTTTCTATACCACTTGCGGGTTCTCCTGCAGAACTGATACTGCGCAATATAATTATCAGTTCTATCGACACCGCCCATATGTCAAGTGTAGTCCAAAATAATGTTTGGCTTCAATGTTGCTGCCTGGTACTGAGAACCGTTACAGTTCTTTTGTCTTTCCAGCACAGGGCAAGCTTTTGCTGATTGCGGAAGCTTTTTATCTCACCCCTCTTCATTTTCTTTACGTTTCCTGATTTTAGTTGGTGTAGCATACTTTTTCTGTTGCCCATAACTGTCCCAGTAGTCACCATATTCATTTTCCACAATTCATCAGCTGATTCAGGTGATGTATAGTACCTGTCTGTGTAAACATAGAAACCTTTAGGTGGGTCTACAGGATCCTTTAGGAGGGAAGAACACAGGTCTTTTACAACAAGGGTAGTTTTCAGGAGGTTAGAATTTGATTCAGTTTTGCCCATGTAGGGTTGGAAATTGTATAGATATCCATTGGAAGCATCAGATAAGCTGAAAACTTTGATTCCAAATTTTGTAGGTTTGCTTGGGTTATACACTTTGAATTTTACTCCTCTCTTGAAACTGATGGTGCTCTCGTCAACTGATACAAATGGACCTGGGGAATAGAATAAACTGCATTTTTGCAGTAGTTTCTCCATTACATTTTGAATAAATTCTTCCTTAGATAATGTTCTGTTTCCCTCAGCATGCGCAAAATGAAGATTCCAAAACAAAAGGAGAAATTCGTCACAAGAAAATACATAACTGAAAAATGGAAATTTATCTACCCAACTTGTAGAAAAATAGTCTGTGACATCAGAGGTAGGGTGAAGCCCCATGTTGATAACCACCCCAATTAGTGCTTTTATGTCATAAATTGTTGGGAATTCCAGGATGCAATCCTGGCTTTCTTTGTTGGAGGCGTCGCCTGTTGCCTTTTTTTTTTTGTGTGTGTGTTCCCTTGAATGCAGGTTTACTCTGTAATTATTATCAGAATTTCGTCATCAAAAAATAGTCTGAAAAAGTCTATGGGAGGAGTATTCTCATCAAATTGAGAAGGAAGAATCGATCCCTGCTGGATATTGTGCACTGGTATAACAGATGTAGGGCCAGGATCAAAATTACTCACCTCTGCCCAGCTAGGTGTACTGTTGTCTGCAGTATCACTTGAGTCATTCTCGCACTCACACATACACACAAATTCTCTCATATTTCACTCTCATTATCACTGAACTCAAAATCTGACAAATCACTATCGGTCTTGTTCAACAAAGCTTAAATTTCTTTGCCCGTCAACCCTTTCTTTGCTGCCATTATGCCAAAAATACGAAATAAAATGAGGCTTACTAGTACCAAACACTGCACTGTTTATTGCTTCACTGGTGAGAACAACGAAAGGAATTCCTGACAAAGCAAATTCGAGGATTTACTGACCACCAATGTTTGAAAGCACATTTCCTGCCATCTGCTGGAACTATATCTGATTTATACTAACGAAAATAGCCAAGTACAATAGCTCTATAACTGCGCACCCATATATGGTTTTCCACTTGTAGGCGACTGGACGCGTCAACCATATATGGGTTTCCGCTCGCAAAGGGTTAATATTCCCTACCTTCTACACAGGACAGAAATTGAATTTTGCAAAATTTGATTTCACAGAACAATGCAAAAAGTGAAAATTATGTTGATACCATACATAACTCTATTTCGTAAAATTTTGCATCTATCGAGTTTTGAAAAAATGCTTCTCAAATGTAACAGTGGATGTTCTAAATCAGCAAGAGGCAGGTGTGCCCTCTCTCTTAACTTGATCTTAAAAGTTACTAACAGTGCATCAGTAAGTCAACTTGTGACTACCTATGAAATGAATATGGCCTGGTGATAAAGAATATGACAATGTACTCTTTATTGTTAACTGATGCAGCAAGCTGTATGATCAAATCAGGAAAAACATTAAGAGAAACTTTTTCCTAAGAGTATTCATTTAACTTGTCTTATTTATGCCCTTCATCACATTGCAGAAATAATTAGATTGTGTTTTCCTAAAGAAGATAAGTTAATCTCTAATGTGTAAAAGGTAATTCTTAAATCTGCATATAAGGTCTAGTTGTTCAAAAGTATGGTGCCTAATATTTCACTACCACCTAAACCTGTTTAAATCCATTGGGAAAGTTGGATAACATCTGCATTTTATTATGCTAAACATTTAGGGCTGTATTCATAGTCAGACTTGATCCGGACAACTTGCTACTTCCGGTGGACTAACGGTGGACCATCGATTTTCTTATTCATAAACCAGGATTAGCGATAGTCTGGGGACCAAACACGTTGGTCCGGCTCAAATTTTGTCTGTCTCCGAGGGATAGATTAAAGGTGGACTATCTTTGCAACATGGACAACAATGAAGTAAATGTAGCTGTGGTGCGTAGAATTCATGAAACAAGGTGACGGAGAAAAACTTATCTACCAACAGAAAGTATTGCGAAGTACAATGACCTAAACTTCAAAAGCAGATACAGGTTTAGTAAAGCAATGCCAGAAAGCTCATAGAAATGATTCGTCCTAACCTGTTTGTCAGGGACGATAACTGAGGCCTGAGTATCTCAAATGACACTCAAATCCTAACAGCACTTCGGTATTATGCAAGAGGAGGATATCAAAACAACACTGCTGACCTGCACCATATTAGTCAGGCATCAGTAAGCCACTTTATCAGCAAAATTGTTATAAATTTCCCTTCATGCCTCCTCCTTTCTCATATTTGTATTCGACACAGATTTATTTTCTATAATGTTCATTCTTTTTTGGATTAGAGAAAACATTGGTCTTCCTAGGACCAATTGATGCCACACTTCGTATTATCCATACTTACAGCACACCAAACTTTGTTACCAAACCGCAAACAGCAGCAGCAACCGTAAGAATGATTAAGAAACAGCTGTGAAACTACCAAAGATTTATAAACTTGTAAGTACAATGTGGTTTGTTTAGCACTCTATGGGCTCGCACAAGTGCAGAAGAACCTTTCTACGTCATGTAACATTTGCTCCGTGCTGGTCCACGGCTTTACTTGATCCAAGGCTTTTTATTGTCTATAAATACCAAAAAGTTAAACCGCCTTTGGTCCGGACCAAGTAAATTGGAAGATAGTCTAGACCAAAGTGATAACTATATGGCCCTTAGAGTCCATCAGGAGAGTTATTAATTCATTAGAATCAGATGATGCTGCTTCAAATGATATAGCACAGAATGTTCTCTGAGATGAAGAGCATGAAGCAAATCTTGCCTTTATATTAACACATTTTTCCAGTATGCCTGCAGCAATTAAAACCCTGGAAACAACAGATCCCTTAAATCAGTCATTAAACGTGACTATTAGTACTAAAATACTACCATTTCTGGTTTGGTGTCCATTCCAGGTAATGTAGGGCTCAAAATAAAAGACAAAGTAAACTAAGTTCTTTTAAGAAACACTGGGTATAAACAAATCAAAATACAAGACATTCTTGAAGTAAAGCCCATAGGTATACCTGAAATGAAATGTGTAGTGTTTAACGCCTGCTTTTACTACATACGGCACCGCAGGCGATGACACTGATGATACATGAAATGAAGATGGAGCACCGCTGGAATGAGATGGCGGGGGAAACCGGAGATCCCGGAGAAAACCCGCCCCAGCGCCGTGTTGTCCACCACAAATCTCACTTTGCGGTCGCCTGGGATCGAACCCGGGCCGCCTTGGTGAGAGCCAAGCGGTCTAACCACTGAGCCATGGCGCAGCCAGGCATACCTGGAAACTTGTCTCTTCTTGAAATAAGACTTTCAAGATACATAAGTATATTTGAGAGATAACAGATGAAGATATGCTATGGAAAGTCTCCATCATGCAGTAGTAGTAAAGTGAAATTCATCCATCACTTTAGATATGGAGTCATGTGCATCAACTTCTCAGCAATAAATGTAAGTTGCATGTGACAGCTATCTTTAAACATAAGAATATTAGGCCATATTTTGCACATTTTCAGGGCATACTAGCATGCACATTACATGAGTTTTAGAGCATGAGCTTCCCAACTCTGATGAATAACACCTGGTTTAGAATCATAACCATCCAGGTTTTCTGGATCCTGTGTAAGTAAGATCCGAACCAGTTTAGAGAGATCTCATCAAAAACATAAAATTTTAACTTTTGTAGCAATAAGTCAAATGCCTCAGCTATATCACAAAACATTTCTAATGATAGTTTTTTTTTTTTTTTTTTGTTTTTTCAAATGCTTTTATTAACTCAGCAGTTAGTATGCATGTAAAATTTTCAGTTGACATTCTTTTTCTAAATCCAAATTGGGATAATGTAGGCATGTTGTTCAACTCAATGTATCTTATAACTCAATTATATACAGCTTTCTCCACTACTTTAGAGAAAACTGTCAAGAGTGAGATGGGCATATAACTGGAAGTCAGGATTTTGTCTCCTTTTCTGTATAGAACCTTAACAACAGTTGTTTCATTTTTTCTGAAAATATCCCTGACATAAGAGAAAGATTGCATACATAAGTAGAGTCTTACTCAATTCTGGTAAGTAAAATTTAAAAATTTGGTACTTATTTCATCCCACCCAAGAGGTTTTGCATTTTAAAATGAGATTTTTTCTGTCTCTGGAAGTAGTGGAATCCATTTTAAATTTAAATTAATTTTGGGATATACCTTTTCTAACATGTTAAGTGCCGAATTGTCCTTGGGTAATGAATGATCACCACGAAACCCATGGAAGAAGTTAAGCACTTATAATTGATTTGCAATTGGTGAGTTCACTAGTAGCCACAAAGGCCTGTGAACATGTTAAAGAAATGTATAGTTTAATAGCATATACACTTGAATATTGAACATAAAAGCCGCATTATATACAGGCAATATGAAAATTAAAAACATAATTATTTATAGATACAAAATCAAATACTTGCCTATAGTTAAGAGATCAGCAGATGTGTATATACAAATATAATTTGGCAATTTCACAGAGGTGATTTGGTTGCAATTGCAATGGGTATTATTATTATTTATTGTGCTATACACGAAGACAGTTTTATTTTGTTCTAGACGTTCTCGGGCTTCGAGCCAGGTATAGTGATTTAGAGCCCTCGACGTTTCAGGAGTATGCATCACTCCCATCATCAGGATGATGAATGCTTAACAAATTGAAAGGGCCAGTAAATATAGCGACCGCTAGTCCGAAAGGAGCTTCCGCCGGATGGTGGAGTGCCAAACTCGTGGAAAACACCTCTATGCTGGGGGCTCAACGTAGTGGCGGAATCTGTATTTTCTGAGTAGGTCGATTTCCATCTTCAAGGCAGGCTTCCAAGCAGAACAACTGCAATCTGGCATCCAGGTTCAGTGTTATCCTCTCACAAGAGATAGCCAGAGCTACCCTGATGTTTCGATCCCAGAGGCTGCTGCATTTGGCCACGATGGTCGTTTCCTTGAAGTTGGCTCTGTGTTCTTTCTCAAAACAGTGTTCGGACAGTCCAGACTTCTACGGCTGCAGTAGACGTATTGATCATTCATGTTCTTTGGAGGTCTCCGGTCTCACTATGTGTTTTCAGAGGTGGTTTGTGGATAGTCCTGATGTTGTGTTTGGCTAGAATTCTACTAATTCTGCCGGAGAGATTACCAGTGTAAGGAATGCAGACAGTGGCGGTCAGCTCATCTGGTGATAGCCGCGCTATATGTCTTCTTTTCGTAGCCCTGGTAATTGCGGCTTTGATGTCGGTCACAGCGTAACCGTTCTGGTGGAAAGTGTTGTAGTTCTTGGATGAGATGGCTGGGATCGGAGATCGACACAGCTCTGTGGGCCAGAGTGTTGAGAACTCCGACACGTTGCGATTTATGATGGAAAATTCGAGCATTCAAGTAGAGGTCAGTGTGTGTTGGTTTGCGGTATACCGCATGCCCCAGAGTGCCGTTGTTGTTTTTGATAATCAGAATGTCCAAAAATGGCAGAGTACCGTCCTTCTCTACTTCCATGATGAATTGAATTTGGGTTCGAAGGCTGTTGATGTGTGTGAGGAAACCTGGTAAAGTGTCTAGACCATGAGGCCAGACAACAAACGTGTCGTCAACGTATCTGTAGAAGTGAGATGGTTTAAGCGGAGCTGTGGCAAGTATTTCATGTTCCAGGTGTTCCATGTAGAAGTTTGCTATTGTTGGTGACAATGGGGAGCCCAATGGGCTTCTACTTGCTCATAGAAACTTCCACCAAACTGGAAGAAAGTGGACGTCAGGGTGTGTCGGAAGAGCTCAGTGATGTCAGCTGTAAAGTGTTCTATCAGAAGTTGGATTGTCTCTTATAAAGGTATCCTTGTAAAAAGAGATACCACATCGAAGCTGACGAGAAGATCATAGGGGCACGTGCGTACGAACTGAGTGGAGTTCTTCACATGGTGTGGGCAATTCCCAATCAGAGGTTTTAGCAGATTGGCAAGGTGGCGTGCCAACCAGTATGTAGGGCTGCCCGTGGCGTCGACAATGGGGCGTAATGGGATGTCTGGTATATGGATCTTGGGGAGGCCATACATTCTGGAAGGCCTGGAACCAGGTGGTGACAGCAGCCGTTTAGTTTCTGAAGCAAGACTGGACCTTCATATAAGTTGAGTGGTCCGTCGTTCAATGGAAGTAATGGGGTCCTTGTTGAGGATTTTGTAGGCTGGATCGCCTAAGAGCTGTGCCATTTCCTCCAAGTAATGGGGTGTAAGCAGGATAACTGTTGCATTCTCCTCGTCTGCCGGCAAGACAACCAGGTTCTCATCGCTCCGCAGTCTCCTTAGCGCCAGGCTTTCCTCTCGGTTGATGTTGGGCCTGGGAAGTGAGATAAGTCTGATATCGGCCACTGGAACAAAGCTCGGTGTAGGTGCAAAGTTCAGGCTTTTGGACAGCACGGAGGTAGTGGCTTCGTCTAAATTCAGATTGGTGAGGTTAACTATAATCCGGTTGGACGGAAGAGGTACAGCTTCTTTGGGATGACCCAATGCGTCAAACTTCCTTGTCTGTTACTTGGTGCACCGGAGGAGGGTGGTATGGCCCTGTGCATATGTGGAGAGGTCCACCCTGTCCCAATTCGTAGTGCACATCCTGATGATGGGAGCGATGCACACTCCCGAAACATCGATGGCTCTACATCACTATACCTGGCTCGAAGCCCAAGAACGTCTAGAACATATATGTCGCCAGGAAAGCTTCAGATCATATAGTTTTATTTGGTTTCCGAGCACATTCTGGTTTTTGTTTGTCTGTGCTATCTTTGTCATTACTTTTAGACATGATTAAACTTTCATTAGAACACAATTGCAAATGCTCATAACACACGCACAGATATACATGGACTCAAACACACGTAAACCAGGGCAATTTGCCACAAATAGGATGCAAAGGAACTTGCCAATACACAATCTTGAACTGCTCCAAAAAGAACAGCAACAAACGTCAAGGCATTTTGTTTAATTGCAGCTTGGCAAAACAGCAACCAGCAGCAAGGTAATGTGTTTACTGCAACTTTAGCAGACAATAAGACCTGCATATACCACTCACTTGCCTACACACCATGCAATTAACACGTTCGGCAACAAGAGTTTAGCATCTAACGTCATGGAAACATCTAGACTCTAAATGGTCATTCTAATCATTGCAATGACAAATGTTAAGACGTACCAATGCCCTCCCATTTATTTAAACAGTTCCTCCACGTGGTTCGTAAACATCAATCCCTTTCTAGATTGGTGACCAGTATACTTACAGAGCTACATAAGTGTTATCAGGATAATTTGTCACTCAGATAATCCTGTGCAGAATAAAATGACTGAGCATAGGCACTTTCCAGCAGCGATTTTAAAAGCACTGAAATTGTCATACTTCCTTTAAGACAATTTATTTTGATCATAATACACACCCTCTGGAAGCAAGGAAGTTTTGCACTGGGTTGGTTGTTACACTTTTGTTTAGTGTTTATTTCATGAACTTCATTGTTTGCTATGAGGCCTGGTTGCATACAAAGAATATATACATGCAAGGAAGGGTTAATATCATCATTCTAAAAATATCTTTGCAAGAATGCTTTCTATGGCAGTCAGAAATTATTCTTACAACCTTTTTTTGCATAAGAAATATTCATTTTCTTTCTACAGAGTTGCCCTAAAATGATATTCAATAATGAAGTTAAAATATGCATAATGTACTAATTTAAGTGTATCTACAGAAATTACATTTACCAGTACTCATATGGCATAACAGGCAAAACTAAATTTAGGTGAGACATACTTTATGTGAGCCTTCCAATCGAAATATCTGTCAACTTTAAAGCCCCGAAATTTTATGTTGCCAATTCCTTATAATGACATATCATTAATCCCTATCTCAGATGCGATGTTCAACGAGTTATAAATTTAACAACTTTTGTTTTGTCTAGATTCAGATAATTCGTTAGCTTTAAACCAATATGGCATATAGTTCAAAACATAATTAAATTTAATAACACATTCATTTAAATTTCTACAGGTCACCAGTATGATAGTGTCATCAGTGAACAGAACTGTAACTGCAATATCCTTTATATAATGAAAGGTTGGGTAAAAGTGCAGAATAGGTGCGCAGTTATTTATGTACGGAATGACTTCACGAAAATAAGTTGTTGCCAACTGTGGCGCTCCGATACACGAAAATAGCGGAGCGTTGCCAACATATTTTCCTTTTCTTATTATGAACTAGCGATATAATAGTAATAATAATGAATAATTAATAATAAAAAACTCTGGCAATGATCCACTGATCTTTAAGTCAGTTTATTTGGGTATTACAGTATCGCTGGTTTACTTACGTAATGTTGAATATTCCAAAACGTTGTGCTAGATTCGTTTAATTTTTTAAATAATTATGATAATAATAGTAAGAATATAATATCTATATAATAATGATAATAATAACAACCCTGGCAACGCTCCACTGATCTTTACGTCGCGTATTATACGCTGGGTTTCTTGCGTAATGCTGGCATTTTCCGCGGGAACATGCTCTAGAAGTTGGCAACGCCCGGCCACGGCAACCCATCGCACCTATTCAGAATTACGCCCAAGCTATAAAGCCCCGGCCACGGCATCCCATCGCACCTATTCAGCATTTTTACCAAAATGTACGGTTATGTTAATTGTACTACTAACACAACACATCTCAGTTATTACATGATCTTACCTTGTAACTCCTCATTGAATTGAAAATCATTTTTGGATCAAATCTACACTCCTCGGGAACTTGGTCATTAAACCGTGAACTCAAAGGAGTTTTAAAAGCCAAGAATTTATTTGCGATAAGCGATGCTGATTTTCTAGGACAGTGCAACCATCGCGAAGGGATCGGTCCGGGAGTCCTACCATTCTTCTGGCTACTCATTGTGCCTACAAATAAAGTTAACATATTTAAAAATCATTTCCACAACATATCCACAAACACTATGTCCTGAATCCATATTTTATCAAGTATAACATGTATCCACGTTACACATCACAAACCTTAGTTGTGGACTGGCAACGTAAAACAGCACCCTTTCAAACACACGATATATTAGTCAGCTTTTTTACAACACCTATAATTTTAGTACACATTACAACCCGCCATCCCATACACTCAAACCACTTCCCAGACATTCAACACGACTGTTGCAACTGAGTTGGAGTCGGTTGGAGTACTATGACAGTGTTGCCACATGTGCCTCGGTAAAAGCAGCTTTGTTTTCAAAAAAGCAGGAGAAAGCTTCAGATTTATCATCGTCATCATCATCATTATTATATCAAAATGTTTATGCCTTAAAGGCAATTCTTACAATTTAATATGACTTGTTTTCTTTACATTTTGGGCCATTATTGAGTTTTTAAACGTACTTTTCAGCGCTTTATACGATATCAGAACCGTAGCCATGGTCATACTGCACTGCATTCATCTTGGTATGAAAATTTGCGAGGTGAAGACTAGCAAGTACCTACTTCCAGCAAGACTTGAAGCCGATATATAGAAAGACGTAATTTTCTAAAAACAAATATTACTGCAAGTTTTTTTGACATAAATATTATTATACTTTCCTTCTTGTCAAGCTAGATTTCTTATGTTTTCGTTTTCATACTTTCTCCCTTTTGTACCTTTCTTGTTAATAACTTTTCTCTCTTTTCATACTTTTTGTCATTCATATATATTTTATTTTCCAGTGGATTATATTGCATAAACTTCCAATGGGGCACAATTCGAATAAATTATTAAGTCGCTCAACCATTGCAATAAATAAAACACCGCTTACGCTGATGCCTAATGTGATATCGTATTTATATTCATATTTATTCACCAGGAGATTCTTACAGAATTTTGGGCTTCGTCAAAATAATATAAATAATTTAAATATATACAGTTGTAAAAATATTTAACTACACAGGATACATGATAATTCTATAATCATTAGTCCTTTTAACAATTAGTGTGATATTAATAAAGATTTGAAAGCTAATACACATCAATAGGCCAAAGCCTATTCTCGGCAACTTGCTTGTTACTCGACAGATCAGGATGCCCATCGGCCGATGGCAATCCTACCACGTAACGACCATCCCCATTTCTCTTTAAGGTACTTAGAATATAATCCCTTGCTTCTTCATCTCGAGCTGCTGATGACTGTACCTCTACAGAATCCAAAATACCAATAGTTTCAAGATCCCATAACTGTGTAATAGATCCATAATTGCAAGACATTGTTATGGTAAGGTTGTCCATATTAGTTTCAGATAGTTCGTCAAGTATCTCGCCTCCTAGCGTCCACCCTAATTTGGTTTCTACAGCAGTAAGTCCATTCGATAATGGAACCATTTTCCCTGTTAGAATATCTGCGTAGACATCCATCCCTATGAGTACCTCAAACTCTGGACAGTTTTCTCCAAATTCACTGATCCAGATCTCCTTTTCCTTCAGTTCTTCCATCAGTCTTGTAGATATACTCTTTGATATACGTGGGATAAACTGACAAGTCTTTTCTGTATATCTCACTTGGATTTCACATAGGTATTGGCTTCCCATCTTCTGTACTTTCAAATTATACTTCATATGTCTTACTTTCGACGTCTGGTTGCTTCCAAAAAGAACATGAGTCATTGACTCTTCAGAAAAAGCTTTTAACTCCAGATCTTCTGCTGCCCTCTTGAGTAAGTAGGAACGTTGAGAACAACAATCCAGAAATGCTGTAATTGTCCTGGTTTTGTGTTTTCCGTATATAGTAACCATCAGAGTCTGAAGTCCTATCTGGTTAGTGCATATACAGTTGGCCATGTCTGAGGTAATGCCAACTTCCTCTGTCGTTAACTTCTCTGAAGCACCGTTTTCATATGTGCCGATTTTATCAAAAAGCTTGGGACGCATCACCATAATATGTTTCCGGTGGCAGATAAAACATCTCACCTTTGCTTTACAATTAATAGCCATATGATTCGGCCTAAGACAGTTATAACAACATTTATTCTCTTTGGCCTTGATTTTTCTATCTGCCAACGTCGTGAAATGAGTGGAAAACATTCCTTACTCGGATGGTTTTCTTGCAGAAGATACATTCTTCCAAGTTGCCATCATGAAGTGCAGCTACAGAAGTCATCCTGTTGCATTTCTTCATCTGCTTTTCTCTCTCCTTCAAACGATTGACACAACTTTCCTGTCCTTCTTTTACTAAAGAATTTTCAAATCCAGAGTGGGCTAAAATGATTTGTTCTTCACTTAAGACTTCCATTTTAAACAATTCCATTAAACAATCAAGTCGTGTTTGTGAACTGTTTTCTTGGTTTTCTGTAACTCTATAACTTGAATTTATCTGCCATGCTCGCAAAGCTTCTTATGGGAGACTCGATTCAACAAGAGGAAGCAACCACATACTTGGATCTGCAGAATCACGCTCTAGCACCTTTAACGATTGAAGCTGAGATTTCAACTTTATCATCAGCGTCGACAAAGGCATCTTTTTCTTTGCTCGTTGCATTTGAAATAACTAACTTGAGTAGTTCTCTCACATACACTTGTAAGAGTAAATCCGTTCTCCCAGAACCTTTGGTTAGTGCTTCAATTGCCTGATAGTTCTCCTCTGTTTGTGGATAACTTACAACAGTTTCTCTTGCCTCGATCCCAGGTTTCATGGATTGTAGAAAATATGTTGTTGTTTTCAAATGCTAGGCTTTGGCAATGGAGCCATTAGCTCCCTTGCTCTCCAATATTTCTGTGCAGTGGATCCGGCAGGTAGGGCTTCACAGGTTAAAAGATGTTCTTCAGTCATTTCCTCTTCTTGCTTGTAGCAAATATTGAAACTTGTCACTTCCATGCAAAGTTTCATCTTCATGAATTGTCTTGAATTGAGACCAGAATCCAAGCCACTCTTTCAAATCCCAATTAAATGTTTAAAGTTCGATTCTTTTCAAATTAAACGACCTTTTGTCTTCTGTTGGTAGGTTAAACCCTCTGTAACATTCATTCACAGAAGAAATATGTTCAGCATCCTCGGATGTTGTGTTGGCCGCTAAGGTCTTGTCTACCTGAAATATTATATTCTCAAATTCTCTACAATATTCTTCAACCTTTTCAAGTTCTAACATATTTTCCTCACTCGCATCGTTCTCTAGTAGCATGTCCATAATCTTTTCATCGCATCGGCTCATTTCTTTCATCAATTCTTCAAGTCGCCGGAAAATGACTTTCATGCGATCGTAATCGCCAGTCCTCATAATCTCTCTCGCGAGAATGCCATTTGTTTCGTTAACTTTCCTGGTAAACAGAGTTCTCACTGTTCGTCTAGCTTTTGTAATTTTCTCCATTTCTTAAGTCATTGTTGTTTAATCTTTACCAATTCCAATACTATCTTCTAAATGCGATCTTCACACAAGTTTAATATACAGCATCAAATATTCACAAAAATCGTTTTTCAATCACAGATTTTTAAACAAATTTATACTTATGATGTTTTAATCTTACGGTATAGTCATGAAAATCACATCAGGGTCACCAAAATGTTGAAAATGACATTAAACTTTTAATACATTTTAGTAATGAATTTATTTCGACCGTATTACAGCATATTTATTTTACATAGCAACAACATAGTAACTTACATAGTAACATCGTAGTGAACAAAGGACTAACGAAAATCGTCAAATGAATCAAATTATAACAACCGGCCTGTCTCAAAACAGACAGTGTCTCATCACATTTGCTCCATGAGAGCGGATTTGGAAACACAGCTCAAATGTAGAATTCAGAACACGATGTCCTTTTGGTTCGCACTTTGTGAAAGTATGTATATTGTTGATTACCATCGACTAAATACATTTATACGCGTTGTCGACATAGGATTGCAATGTGATTTTGAGAAGGACGTGGTAACTGTTCACTGTTTTAATCAAGATGCAATTTATGCCGTAGTGGTGGAACTGAAATAGGTTATGCGTGGTGAGTTTAATTTTGTCCGACGTCACGATGTTAACTGTCGTAAATTGGAATTGTTTCTGGAAACTCTCGAGGCAATTTACGGTGATATACCTTACCACAGCATTGTTATCTGGTTAACAGGAAGGGGGGAGTTCTTGGTGTGGTTTCTGCTATTCACGAAGAAATTGCTCCCTTCCTGGAAATGAAATGGCAGGTAGGCTAACGTCTGATTCAACGCGTGTAGCTGATTTGGCGTGTCTTACAGATATAACCGTTCACTTAAATCAACTATATGTCGTTGCAAGAAAAATATCTATTGATTGTGGATATGCATTATAAACTCAAAGCGTTCACAGAAGAACTCAGTTTATTTCCTAGGCGGATTATCAGTGCATGTGCATTGATATCGGTGTCGACTATGACAGGGTCATGGTCGGAGTCCAACTCGTTTACCACCGAAAAGTCCTGATGGAATGAGATGTTGTTGGTGAGCATGATGTCTATGATATCCGGTCTGCCGCGAGCCGGATGACATGTCGGCCTCTCGGTCTGTGCACGAGCAGACTTGGGTCTCCGCTTATGGGGCGGTAGAGCCTTCGTTCTCTCTGGTTACTAGTGCGGCTATTCCAGAGCCCATGTTTCGGGTTGAGGTCTCCTTCAATGCAAACCACAGGGTGTAGGTTCAGTAGGGTGGTGTAGTCTGCCTCATGGAAGCGATGATCAGGTGCGTCATTGACAGCTATCAGCATTCAGTCAAGGCCTCCGATGGTAAGTCGGATGGCGCATGCCTCTACGTACTGAAGCGCAGGAAGATGAAAGGATGTATGAGTGATGATATTTTTGATGGGAATATCTGTTCCGCTCCCTGTCAAACGATTCTATCGGACCGGTGGGTGACGAAATTTGGCAAGTGGAGACCCAAGTCTACTCGCGCACGGACCGAGAGGCCCGACATGTCATCCGGCTCGCGGCAGACCGGATATCATGGACATCATGCTCAGCAAAGACACCCCATTCCATCTGGACATCTCGGTGGTAAACGAGTTGGACTCCGACCATGACCCTGTCATAGTCGACACCGATATCAATGCACCTGCACTGATATACCCAGACTGGGAATTTGAGGTTGACTGGGACGCTGCCATCCAAACTCTTAACCAAACGTTCGACCGACGCCCACGCATCAATGACATTGAGGCGCTGGAAGTGGCAGCGACACGTTTCTCCCATCAAGTCCGTCAGATTGTAAGTGCACACACTTACCGTATACCACCTAACAAGCCTAACCACAGAATCATCCAAACGAGATTCGGTAGCTCTTGAAACCCAAAGCAGCTGTATGCAAGCTGTAGCAACGCTTCCGCCATCCCAGGATAGGCGCAGTCTACCAGCGATTCAAGTCCCTGGCAAGAATTCTGCTCCAAGCTTACAGAGCCGTTACCTGGGAAAACACTATCAGGATATCAACCTGCAAGTAAAGAAACCATGGCGAATAATTAAATCTCTACGAAAAGACAAAACTCAGTACCAGCATCCCCTGCATGGCACTCGTGGGAGGCTCGCCTTTGAGCCCCACGAGAAAGCCACAGTGTTTGCAGACTATCTGGAGTGTCAATTCAACCCAGAGAGGACCCCCAAGACGAGGACTTCACTGGCCGTGTGGAGGCGCAGTTGGAATTTCTCTATGAGGATCCACCGGCGTGACACACGGAGATCCATATTCCTATAGTCACCCCTGAAGTGGTGGCTTCCGAAATCACAAACCTAAAATCAAATAAATCCCATGGACATGATCGTGTCACCGCGATCATGCTCCAGCACCTTCCCAAGAGGGCTGCCATCCATTTGATGAGGATATTCAATGCTTGCTTCCACCTGCGCCTCTTCCCGATCTTCTGGATAGAGGCGAGAGTGGTGTGCATGTTGAAACCCGACAAGGACCTGGTCTATCCATGTAATTACCGATCTATCAGAATCCTCCCAGTAGTACCGGTAGATGGTAGATCCCCCAAAACCGGTCGCCTAGCATCTTCCAGTTCTAAATAGCTCCTTACTTTGCCAGTGGCGCTCACCGGCAAACTCGGAGCTTGCAGGCTCTTCTGGGATGTCAGTGACCTTGCGAGGTTTTAGTTATTTGTGTAGAGCATGATTGTTGGACTCTTTCCCTTATACCAAATATGTACATTGCTATACTCACCAATTAAATTTGGTTATGCGATATGCTTGTTCCAAAAACATAAAATCAATTATTTTTCGCCAACGTTGGTGGATTCACAACATTTTTCTCGTCAACAAAACGGAGTGATCTGTTGTGATTAGATTGCAACAAACGCATTCCACAAGATGAAACTTTCAATCACGGGCTGTGAACAACGTTTATGAAAACAAACTTTATTACAATGTTTTGAGAAGATTGACCAGGAAGGTGGGTGGTATGATGTAACAATAAGGGACTCTCTTGGTTGGAAGAATTTAGTGAACAATCCAGAATTTTTGTTCCTTCTAAACTTTTTCTACGAGATTCTGAAGGATATTCACATTCTGCACAACACAATTCAGATGCAGAATGTTGCAATATTTAATGCTTTGCGGTATTTTTAGTCAGTTGTGTCTGAAATTCATGAAAATAATAGAAGATAACAGGTTGATGATAACTTTGCAAAATCTCAAGAAATCGACGAATTACGGTTCTACAGTGAACCTGAATTTAGATGCCAAGGAAGTATGTGACACAATGGTCAACCAAGTGAAAAGAAAATTCCAACAGCCTCATATATTCAATACTTTCGGAATTATTGACTCGAAGAAATTTATTACATGCAGAGAAAAATTTTCTGCTGACTCAGTGAGAAAATTTACATAAAATTACAATCCCATGATATCCTACGAAAAGTTAAATAATGAACTGTCAGTGATTTGTCATTATGATAAATTCAAAAATATCCCTTCAGTCAGTGAACTCTCAATTTTTCCCTACAACACTCCTTTGAGAAATCGTTTTCCGAAGAACACAAAGCGCTGCAAATTGTACTAAGAACTCGAGTTTCTGCAGCGGAGGCAGGGAGAAGTTTCAGTACATTGAACAGAATTAAGTATTTCCATAGGAACATTATGGGCCAAGATAGGCTTAATTACTATTTCCTTCCATTCACAAAGAGGAAATTGGTTAAATTCCTAACTTCAAAAACAGTGATTGAAATATTTTCCGCCTAGAAGAATAGACGCGCTATGCTCTTACACAAGTAACACTACCACTCGATATTTAAAAATGTATACTGTTTCGCCACATTGTTGCTAATGCAGTGCTTTTGGCAGCGCAGTTAAAGATGATCTGCTTTAAAATGTGAAACCCCACTTCTTTCATTCAAGCATCTGCACATCTGGTGCCATGAAGAAAAATGTTCACCAGTAGCCAACTGAAAGTAGTAATGCGAATGACAGTAATAGTGACTCCACAGAAGAAATTATGCCAGGCGTAGAAGGATTAAAATGTGAATTAAGTCAAAATCGTTTAAATCCGTGCTAAGTCATTATGGGTAAATGAAAAACATTCCTGGAACTAATATTATTTAATTTACTATAGATTGTACAACTTATAGTGACGCGTAAAATAAACAATTCAGTGATACTTGAGAGGGTGAAGTCATAACCAGCAGGATTCTGATTTTTAGGTGCGCACCTTTTTTCTTAGGGTAAATTTAAGTTCTTCGGAAAGATACAAAAGCGTGATGTTTCGTTTCTAGTTGCCAAAAGCGGCATATTTTCAGGCACCTTTTCCCCTTTCTGGATATCTTTACCTCTCCCCCCCACCAATCATGTACATAGTCCCCTTCCCCCCTTTTTCTTCTAAATTTCCTTCCATTTTACTCTACAATATGATTTTAATAAATATAAAATAGTTAACATTTAATTAACATCTCCTCAGCTTGCTGTGAACATGTGAAGAGTAAGCCCAACTCTTTAAGTAAACGCTGCGCAGGGTTTGAAAGCACACCAACAATAGAAAATAATTGTATACGACAAATCCTCTTTCTCTTACTTTACCGCTATAAAGCCGCCCACAATAATGCAACCGATAATTACTCATTGTCACTGTATATCATTTCATCCTTTTAATTTCACCAGAATCAATAGCCTACTGTTCGTGAATGTGAGTTTGTTACTGTGACAGACATCATCTGTTTGCATGGATTCCAAGGTCACTCAGAGACAGCAGTAACCATACACGCGTAGTTCCAAGAATTGACTGTGGCTTCTGCTAGAAGCAACTAGAAATTGCTGAGACTGCAGTTCCAGCATGAATGAGAACATTCTGGTAATTGCCACGGTGTTATATAAGAGCGTGGACAGCAGGCGAATGAGCTGTGTAACAGTCACATTGGGTTAGCAGTGAACTGGTGATAGTCGTTTGTTATATTATTAAACAAGTGTACTACTAGATTTTACCATACCAAAGGTGTCCAGTGCTCTACTTATTCTTCTGGCTCAGGAATTCAAACAAGATTTCATACCCACAGTTGCAACTGTTTTTCGATGTGCTATTTGTGTTTCAGGAATTTCGTTAGATCAAAAACACCAGCAATATCATATCAAACAACACATTTGCAGCTCTAAGCATCAAATGAATAAGACTCTTCAGGTAAACAAATTGTGACAGCCTCTATTACAAAATGCATTTCAACAGATTTCTTCAAAAAGCCAAAATTTTAAGGAAATCAAAATGGAGTTGTGTGCAGCTCTTACACACGCAGGAATTCCTCTCAATAAGGTGAACCATCCAGCCTTCAAGGATTTCTTGAAAAAATACACAAAGATGTCAATGCCGAATGAGAGTCCTTTTAGAAAAAATTACGTGGAGCCTGTTTACCAAGAAACCATACAAAGGATCAAGGAGAAAGTGTCTGATTGCAATGTGAGCATCATTGTGGATGAAACCATAGACTCAATGGAACGATATTTTATGAACATTGTGTTTCCCTTAGCAGGGCAGAAAGTTAAGCAGATGTTGTGAAAATGTATGAGCTGCAGAAAGCTAATTAATTCCAGTACAGTAATGCAATAAATTATGGACTTCTGAAAAAACTCTGGCCTGCTGCTACCGAGTTTCAAAAACTTTCTTGGGGTTACAGACCAGACTCCATACATGTTTCAGCTGTTAACCAATTGAAGCCTTTATTTCCTAAGTTGAAATATGTGACATGCTTGGTTCATACTCTTCATGGGTTTGTGAATCCATAAGGAATGAATACATCGCAAACAAGTTCATCTCTGCCCTGAAGATTCTGCTGAAAGCTCTGAATCGTGTTGTCTATAAGGAAACCACTGGCTTGCCCCTTCCAAATTTCCAGGTCATTACTTACTGGAGATCTTGGATCGAGTGTGCTGTTATGTTGTGTGATAATTTTGACAAAATTAAGGAGCTTGTGCTTTCTTTGGATCCAGCCAACGCAGATGCATTTCCAAGGCACAGCACCTTCTGTTACCGGAGAAAATACATAGCTTGCAGACAGAACTATATTGTGTCCATAGTTACAAGAACTTGACTACAGCTATTAAACTATTAGAAGAACAAGGTTTGTAAAAGGAGAAACAGTGATTTATTTTTACTTCCGTGAGGGAGCAGTTAGGTGGCTTTGCCAAATACAAACTTGAGTTTAGTCTTCAGAAGAATCCGGACATTGAGGGTTTTGCCACTTCTGTAGAATGTCATTCCAAGTGAATAGTAGATTTTCCCCACTGGTTTCTGTGGATGTCGAAAGAAGCTTCAGCATCTGCAAGGACATTCTATCTCCTAATAGAAACAGGCTTACTTTTAAAAATGTAGAGATGCTTAATGTCTTGAAGTATAACAGCTTCATGTGTTTTCCTTCTATGCGTAATAATTTGATGTATTTGTTTGTAATTCAATAAATTAGAATAGAGGAAAAAGAAATTGTTGAATTAGTTGAATAAACTAGCACCTTTTGTTCCTTTTTTACCTTATTCGAGCACCTAATCCCTTCCTTTTTTCATCTGAAATTTACATCTAAAAATCCTAACCCTGGTAATGAGAGGTGCCACTGTAGGCCAGAGAAAACAGATAAGAGACTTGCATCAAAGCTTTCATTTACATTTTTTAGCATTCAAGAACCATTGCGAGACCAATACTTGATTTTAGTAATTGATTGGTTTAAATTTGTTGTTATGTATTGTCTGCAATTTCCACCAGGTCTAGTCACAAACCCAGAAATTTAACAGTGCTAGCCAAGGGAAAAGAGTGTTCCCCAATAGACATATTTGGATGGAGCAAGTCAGCTATCTTAAAAAAACACTAACATACATTTTTCAGAGTTCACCACTAGTCCCAGGTCTCTGGGCACACAAAATAGTGGGCCTAAATAGTTCTGAAGTAACCCTAGTGTCTTATATAGTGTCTAAGACTTTCCAGGAATATTAGAGCAAACCATTGGGATATAAGAAGAGTTGGCTGTGTTGGAATGGTTATTCACTCCAAGTATGAATGTGCCGAATAAAGAAAATAGGATTAAGGAAACTTTAATTGTTATTAACTAGCTTTCATTGTTGCAATGTTGTCAACTGCTCATTAAAAAAATGTTTATATACTACCTGTAATGTCCCAAGTTTCAACAAAACTTCTGTTATATATTAAGAATAACATTTTTTTATTTTATAAAGCTACAGTACCAATGTTAAGCAGGATTCTTGGTTCTTAGTGGTAAGATTGGGTTCACATTCTGCTTTATTCAATTCACCTTCGAAATTCGATGTTTGCTCCAAATTAGGTAGCTTTAGATCCATGACCACAAGATCATTTCATATACCTATTATCAAATGTGATCTTCAAGACCTTAAACAAGCATAAAAAATAACTGTAACACTTTTCATTATTTTCCCACACAGAAGTTTATGGTTTCACTTTACAATGTATGAATAACATAAGGTTACACAGAAAATGAAGCTATTTACAGTGGAGTAACTAACACTATACAAATATACGTGTTGACTGAAGATGTGGGCAAATGCTCATGAAATTAATTTCGCAAAAACATAATAGAAGTATTGTCATCGGCTTCTTAAGATACGTGGAGAATATTTACTAAATATTTTTATTTGTATAACATAAGGTTATCTATCTCCTGCGGTGTTCATTTCTTTGTGCTTCTAAACCAATTTTCAGCAAGGAAAAAGTAGTATTGCTGGCGCTAACAATATGGTCTCGCCTCTTGTTATCCTTAACCACAACTTTCTTCCTCTCAACAAGCTGTTATGGTTATGATGTAACAGAACAAATGACGCGTAGCCAATGGTTAGCAACTTCAACAAGTTGTTCAGCTTCAACCAGACGTTACAGAATAGCCCTGAATGTCTTTTTAACTGTTAAGTCATATGGTAATGCCTATATGCAGGATGTGTGCACTAGGTAGATTACATTATTTGCTTAAGTGCTTTCTTGGACCATTTATTTGGATAAGTTGTTGCATAAACTCAATTGGAGTATTTATTTGGATAAGTTGTTACTTAAACCCAGTTGGATACCCACTCCATCTAGTCATATAATATTAATTTAATTCAAAAGTTGACTTCAAAAACATAAAATTGTTAGTAGGTGCTTATTTAGAAAATCTATCCAGTATCATCTTGAATAGATGGCTTAATTGCACAATCAGTTTACCATCTTGTTAGATGTGTGAATAGATGGCCCTAGTTACTTAGTCACCTTCCTATGCTATCTTGTTTACATTTTAATATGTGGGTGGAACTTAGAGTCATTATACTGACATATTCATTCCATGTGACTGAGGGGGAATGAGAACTATCAGATTGGTCTGGCAGCCTCATGCCCAAATATCCAAGGCAGAGGTGAGCGATCAACTGATATGGGGAGGAGATGTAGTCAGCATCTTGGCACCCCCAGCCGGAAAGTTGGCTTTCTAGACCAGGTTTCGCTACCTAGCATAGCTCCTCAATTTCCTCATGATGCAAGTGGGCACCGGTCCTATACCTGGTAGTTAAAATCCACCCGCTCAGGGGTGGGATCAATCCCAGGCAAATTCCAGATGCAGAGAACCAAATCACAGCACTCTATCCCACTACACCATGGCGCAGGACCGTAAAAATAGTGTACACAGTAAAAATCTATGATAAAGCATCTCTTAAACAATGAATCTGGGATGCAGTAGCAAGTATGAGAGCTGAAGTAGAGGTGTAGGAAGGTATGCTACAATCATGGTGTCGATGCATGGAAGCTTGTTGTCTAGTGATGGAGGACACTTTCAGCACTTGTTGTAGATATAAAAAAATTAAAATCAATTAATATGATTCAATGATACAAGATATTGTACATTTGTTTTTGTGCTGTTTTGCTTATTTTAGTGTTTTTGTGTTATATCTTAAATTTAATTTGTTACCCTTGCAAAAGCAGTGTAGCATAGTTTGTAGTTTGAAGAAAGGTAGTAAAAATGCTTGCTTATCTATATTAATAGTGTTTTGTTTAAAGTGAACCAAATTTAAATAAAGCATAAAAATGTTGAACCCCTTGCAGCAGTAAAAATGACGTGACATATCGGGTTGTCTCATAAATTCGTTCGATTCTTGTTACGTGTTTACGACTAAGAACTCCTGAGAACACTGCATGCCCACATTACTTTTACGTCAAAGAAGTTGCCTAACAATATGGGGTTTGTTTACAAATACAATAATTGAAAAGAATGCTATGAACACAAACAACAGCGACCTCACGGCCAAAGGTAAATAGGTCAACTTAAGTAAGAATTCAGAATGAGTTTGTGGATGCAACAGTGTGGAGTTGTAACTTGCAAATGTCAATATGGAAGGCAAGAAGGAACATTTTCGACATTTAATGCTGTTTTATTACCGTAAAGGTAAAACCGCCTCACAAACTCAACGGAAAATTTATGCTGTTTACGGAGAAGATGCAGTGACGAATCGGGCATGTCAAAAATGGCTTTTTCGATTTCGAGCTGGGAACTTCTCTGTGAAAGATAAACCTCGTTCTGGACGACCTGTGGTTACGGATGAGGAAAGGATAAAGACAGGATTACGAACAACCCCAGAATAACAACTCGGGAGGTAGGTCAGGCGCTACACTTATCTCATGTAACTGTAGTCAGGCACCTAAAGAAAGTTGGTTACGTAAATCTTCGGTATGTATGGGTTTCACACGAACTGAGTGAACAAAATTTAGTTCAGCGCGTTTCCATCTGTGATGCATTGATAAGACACAATGAAACTGCCCCTTTTCTGAAACAGCTGGTTACAGGTGACGAAAAGTGGATTGTGTAAAACAACATTCGAAAGAGAAATTCATGGTGTAAGAAAGAGGAACCACCACTCTCAATTCCTAAACCAGGGCTTCATCCTGAGAAGATTATGCTGTGCATTTGGTGGGACTGGAATTGAATTATTTATTACGAATTTCTTCCTCCTGGGGAGACCATCAATTCAGAGAAATACTGTTCTCAGTTGGATCGTCTGAAGGTTGCCCTAGGAGAGAAAAGGCCAGAATTAGCATCTAATGGTGGAGTCATCTTTCATCAAGACAATGCCAAACCACACACTTCTATGGTAACTCGTCAGAAATTACCGGATTTCGACTGGGATGTGTTACCTCACCCGCCTTATTCTCCAGATATTGCCCCATCCGACTATCATTTATTCCGATCCCTGCAAAACTTCCTTAATGGCAAACGCCTTACTTCCTTGGAGGATTACAGACTCGCCATAGAAGAGTTTGTCAACCATAAAACTGCAAGATTTTGGAAAGATGGAATTGATAAGCTTCCTGGAGATATGTTATTGATAATAATGGTGCATACTGCAAAAAATAAAGTTTGTTTTGAAAAGTTCATTGCCTTGTTTACTTTCGATGACCTTGCATATGTAAACAGATTACCCCTAGATAATTAGGCAACTTCGTTGCCGTAGTTGTGATAAGGGCATACAGTGCAGGCGTTCTTTGTCGCAAACACGTAACAAGAAGCGAACAAATTTATGAAACAAACCAATACAAACAGTAGTCTTCAAGGTCTCTCATTGCTTCAGCACATGCAAACATACAAAAGAAAACAATGTGGTACACTTCATATGTCCACACACTCACAGTTACTGCACAGCTGCAACTCAATTAACTAACTAACTCGACTCACACCTTGCAGGGCACTTTATACCCCAGCCATTGTTCTAGAATGTAGTAGACCGTTCATTAACAATCGCAATGGCAGCAAAAAATTCCAGACTTATTTCTGTCTCCTCTCTCTATTCCTTTCTCTCTCTCAGCAAGCGTCCAGCTTGCGCGCCACTATCTCTTTCTTTATGACCCACGCATGCCCAGCACTGGCTTTGCGGCAGCTCCAACCAACAATGCGATCGGTGACAATAATAAAGTTGAACCCTCAAAACATTGTTAAATCCTAATCCAATAACATGAAATTTGAAATTTTTAGTTTTATAGTTCAAAGTTACAATATGACACACCACCCATTACAGTTGTGAAGAGCAAAGGTAGGAGGGTAGCCAGCCATATGACCTTTTACATAATCAGACACCAAACACCTATGAGAGGGAATACTAGCCATTCTAAAAACATTGTAATATTTTCCCCACAAGCAACACTTTAAAAAATAGTGGGGGGGGGGTAGTGAACATATTGTTTAATTACACTGACCTAAAATGCTGATAAAAATATTTGCGCTTATTCACTTTCCATCCTGTATAACAAAACACATACATTATATAACAAACAAAAATTCTTACATACCTAATCTTAATAAGTTAACCTCTATCCATCAGGAGTCCGTTACACTTAACTCCCTGGTTATTTGCTTAATGGGCTCTTCATCTTCTAGTTTTCATTATTATATTTTTCTTTGCCTTTCTCGACTACCCAAATCCATTTCTCTTTTATTCTCCTAACCTTTTAATACTTTTTGTTGCTATATCCATCAACATTTTAAATGCAATAATTTACTTGTTTAACTTGTCCCATTTTGCTTCCCATACACCCTCCCTCTGATCCTTTACCCCAGCACATTCTAATAAGCATGGAACATTCATTCTGGCTCCTTGCACATAACACATCTTTATCTTCTCTAAAACCTTAGAAAAACAGTGCTCCTCCTTGAATCCAAGCCAGCCTGTCAATGTCAAATTTACTTTAATCCAGTTCTTTCTCTCTCCCCTAATTTATTTTAATTATTCTGTGTAATTTTAGAAAACTCCTTTATCTCTAAAACCAGCTGAAACTCTTCTCTATCTTCAGCTCTTTGCCTAACTTCTTTCCAAATTCTACTCTATTTTGCACTCCCATTTCCCAAAGCTCCACCATACCAATTTCTTGCAGAGTTTCCTGTTATTTTCGCTTGACCAACTGTTAAATTTCATTACTTCCATTTGGTATCTCAACACTTTTAGAACCATATGCTCTCTTAGCTTTAAACTCCTATACCAATTTAAGTTAATTGATGGAAATTAATCGTTCCTTCACACTAGCTGTGCATAGGCTAAGATTTTGGATAAATAGAGTCAAACTGAAAAATTTAATGCCATGGCCGGGATTTGAACCATGGATCTCCTTATTTCTGTCCAGTCGCTCTTACCCATTGAGCTACCATGGCTAACGTGCCGTCATGACATTAAATTCTCCAATTGACTCATATTTTTGCGGTAAACCACTAGGAGCTTTTTTAGCCTATACACGGCTAGTGTGAAGGAAAGATTAATTTCAATCAATTAACTTAAATAATAAGAGTTTAACGATGAATCCTGGGATTCAAGTACTTACAATTGTAAGTTGCCACAAACTGTGCATGTTGAAAACAAGAGGCCATAGTGGTTTACCGGGAAAATATGAGTCAATTGGAAAATTTAATGTCGTGACGGTGCGTTGGCCTTGGTAACTCAATGGATAAGAGCAACTGGATGGAAACCAGAAGATCCATGGTTCAAATCCCAGCCATGGATATGAATGTTTTAATTTGACTTTATCTATTCTTTAATAATTTAATAATAATTTAATAATTTAAAATTCTCTTAATCACCAAACCTTTCCTTCTACTCTCCCTAACTCTTGGCAATGCTCCTCCCTTTGATGGGAATTTGGGTAGCCCAAACACCTCTCTACAAAATATGGCTTTCGCCTTAGCCTGAGGATGAACAATGGACAGCCCTAGCTTGGATACGCTGAACCAATTTCAGCATCTTTTCAACAATTTCATTCATTCAACATGCCATGTGATCTACCTGGTTAAAAGATATTAAGCTTTTAAAAATGTTCCAGAACATTTTTCACAAGGTAAAACAGCATGTTTGGCCATGTTTATAAGCAAAATTCATTTGTTTTTTAACATTTGAAATTGCACACTATGTTTGATCAACACATAGCATAATGTTTTCACTCTTTAAAATTTTGGACTTGATTACTGTCAGCAAAAACTGAAAACCATATGCACATTTATTCACAAACTTTGAAAGTATACTGGATCTTGAGTATGAAGTTCAGACATCAGTATTTCTTTTTAATTCCATACGTCTTTCAAATATTTTTTGTCACAATGTATGTTTATTTTGTATAACCTTACCCAATACAGCAATGTACGGCAGTGTAGTATTTTCCTTATCATGGTTTTATTCCTTGTAACTTCACAGTTTATTTTGACATGGACAGGATATCAAATTTGTTAACAAAAGCTAGGGAAGTTTATTAAACTTTTTTTAAGATGAGTCGATACAAGTAACATTAACATCATCCTTTTTTAATCTCTGTAACATGTTTCAGGAACATGTGTTTCCATCTTCAGAACATGTCCGACAGACTCATGTTGTTTCTGTTGTAGTGGTTGTCTATAATGGCAGCATCATGTGATGGTGAAATATACTTCTAGAAGGGTACTTGGTGGCAGTAAATCAAAATTCATTAACTGTCATTTGTGTTTCAAAATGAAGATCTTTTTCCATGTATCCAATTCTGCTGCATGACTGGTCGGTTTGATTAGTGTAATGTTCGGTTTGATGTTATGGTTGGTTGGCCAAAAATGGTGTGAAACATGTTAGCAAAGATTAAAAGAAGTGATGTTAGTGATATTAGTACCAACTCATCTTAAGTAAATACATCTTAACACATTACTGTTTCTAGCTTCTTCCACATATGAACAAATGTTTTCATTAATACTGTTGTATTAGCTTTGGTATGGACTCATACTTACAATAAAAAATATGTATTTTTCAAGTACAGTCACAAATTTTGTCAAGCAATGGATGAAAAAATAATGAGAACAGGGGATGGCTTGGTATTCCATAATAAAAACTCAGATGTACACAATATACTGCACAATTTATTTATATGATCACAATCACACTGCACACCATACATCGCACAATGGCACATTTAAATAACATGTTCAAAATACTATCTTAATGCAAGAGGCACAACTTAGTAACAATTGATTATTTATTAATTTGAAAATGAGCAATTTACTACAGAAATAAAAGCATATCCGAGGAACTCTAAATTTATTATGTAATTAACACATTACATTAATATTTTATGCTTACTTACATACAAAATATATCATTAGAGAAAGAATACTCTCATAAAGTCCCTGGCAAGCCTTCAGTCATTGTCTAAACTAAGACAGTGCTTTTGTAAGATGATTAAAGCTAGGAAGGGACTGACAGTTGTGACTGTGCTTGCGTGGAGAGAAGCTGCGTTGCCACTAGACAACTTGTATTTAGCTATCAATCATAAAAGAATATGGAAGCAAAGCTTGTGTTTCTTGGTTTCAACTACCTTTCAGCTAACTGCCTCTATAAATATTGACAACACTGTTATAACATTGCCAAAGAGCTTCTGCTATTGGTTGTCATAAAGGCAGACTCCATTCCAAAAACAGAACTGTCAATCCCCTTGTGCAATTAATAACTTAGTCTGTATAACTGATACTTCCACTTAAGTTTAAATGTAAAGCTTCAATAATTCAGACTCAAGTTATTAATATGTGAACATTCTTCCATCCAAGAAAGTGAATTACTTTGTAGTGGTAAATCCTGATAGATCACAGGCTGATTATGTTTTACATGATGTGAAGCCTAACCAATCATATGTTTCACAATACAATGCTCATCAGTTAATGGACTGCCCTTATGAAAGCTATATATATGAAACATTCAAGTATGCTATGGAAACAGCCAACCACAGAATCATTTGCCAGTGTTGATTTACAACTTAATGATAGAGCAAATGTAAACCATTATATTCAATGTAATAATCAAATGATTTATAAAATTAACAAAAGAGCATAATTTTAAGTTATTTACTTCCATATATATTTGGTGTTTCTAAACAATGAAATATTATTTCCCTTCAAAAAGAATTGGTCTCAATTTCTCTCAGATGTTAATTCAATTTCTATTACAGGAATTATAAACAGTTTAATTTAAACTCTTAAGTTCATTGTAGCATGTTTCACAGGAGAAACAAAATATATTATAAGGATGAATAATTATTGTATATCCTCATTCCAGTACTTTTAAAGACCTACAAGGTCTCTAAAGTGAATAAATAAGGTTAAAAAACAAGTCAATGTTACTTACTTTACAGATATTACAAAAATTCAGTTCAAGACATTTAATAAGTATAAAAGCTTCCTTAAACTTAAAATACATACATTATAAATGTTCAAGCTAAAATATTTAAATTTTGAATATGGATTAGTTTCCAAAGGATTAGAACACACATGCCAAGCACATGAAATAGCCTTACAGAGGTGATGTCAAAGCATACTGTAGTGGTTTTGGTGTTGGAGAGAAGCATGATAGTAGTATTAGTAGTCATTTTAGCAGGCCTGAAACATTATTCCGTCATTTTTGTTTTAAAAACACAAGCATTGCAATATAATGGTAACTACTTTATAAATCATTAAGGTCAGATAAAATATTAACTGGGCTTGTGGGCCATGGTCTACTGGGCTCCTTCATCTTCCCAGACATTTCGTCTGTGGCTGTGGCAGGCATCCTCAGTGGCAGTACGATCAGAGTTCCTGGTGGAAGTCTCAACAGTGACTGTACCCAGAACATTCTGATTGCACTGCCACAGCTGCAGACGAAACATCTGGGAAGATGGAGGAGTGCAGTAGACCATGGCACACAAGCCCGGTTAATATTTTATCTTATACTGACTGGCCATGAAAGCCTACGGATTTTAATTTAAGGTCATTTTTACTGGACTTTCCTCTTAAAAAGATGGAGCCTTAAATTAAATGACCTATTATTATTCCATAAAGGAAATTTATTACACTGCATAACTGCTGTTCATGTTAAAAGTTCCTGCCTGAGAAAAAGAAACTGCATGTGATCCACAGTCCTTAGATTTTTTTCTAGGGTTAGCAGTATGAATTGTTGCTACTGTTGGTGCATGTGTGGCTGCAACATAACTTGAAACCACATTTGAAGGAAAACAGTCCAGATAAGCACATGGAAAAGATCACTCCAAAAACATGTTACAAACATCTGTTGTTATATAAAATATAGACTGATATATGATGAATATTGTCACATCATTCATAATGCTGGAATGTTACAGAAATGCTTTATACAATGAATGTTATATTTAAAACATAGGTACTAAAGTTTGGGATGAAAGCCCAACACTAGTTCCTTCTAAGAACATCTGAGATACTTCTATGTTATGTGCATACTTGCATATCAGTTGTAGATGACTAAATACTTCCCTACTAAATTGAATACATGCAATTTTAACAGTCAAAAAAGTTACTTTAAACATGTTCTAAATAATGCCTAGCTTCATCTGCTTTGGAACGTAATTTAAAATATACCTTATACAAATGTATCCATCCCAGGTTTCAACTTTTTGCCAACTAGGTCTTCATATTTATCCCTACATTTTCCCAGTAAGCTAGTGCAAGGTTCAAAACATTAATGGAATTCACTAATTAACTGAAAGTGTTTAATCAGTGACGTTAATCAAATTAACTGCACATCAGTTATGTTTACACTACCTCACTTTTAAAACATTAGAACATGTTTGGAGAATGTTACCTCCCATTCTTGTCTAATGATGACATAGTTATGTGGTCTCTTGTATTTATGGTAAAGCCCTCCAGTGTGTATTTTTCTTTTCTTTTTGTTTTTTAATTTACATCCTCCAACATCAAGTAACATTGTATGATGAATGAAATGATGCTGAAATAAACTTAGGGCCCATAGAGCTTAGAGTTACCTAACACTCATTTTTCAGGATAAGGGAGAACCCCAGAAAAAAAAAGATCCTTATCCACAGAACTCAACATGACTGGGCTTCAAACTTGGGACCTCTTGAATGTGAGGCAGGCATGCTATACCTACATTACAGAGGTGAGCTCTCTCTGGTGGTGATGACATGAACCTGATAAACTGGTCAGATTGCAGGAGTTCGAAACAGAATCAAATTATGAACTTTGAATTGCTGCCATCAGACCAGCTCAGCAAGTTCATACCACTACCAACCATTAATATAACACAACTACATCAACTAGTCGTCATTAGTTGAAGATGGAAGCAAACATTCCCAAAACAAGTTGTAATTTTTCAAAAGTAAGTGAAGTAGTGTAAACATAAGTGATGTTCAATTAATAAGATATGTGGAATATATAAAGACTAAAATTGAGTCATACCTTTTAAAACTTGTAACAACGTGAGTGAAGTTACAAGTTTTAAAAGGTATGACTCAATTTTAGTCTTTATACATGAAATTAGCTTCACTGTTAACAACGCTTTTATTTATAACTATTCAAAAGATATGTGGAAGTTTGTGACCTAATGTAGTGTTGCTGTGCATTATCTGCGGTTCTAACACAGAAGATAAAAAGGATTCAAAGGTATCTTCTGTGTTTAAGAGCATCCCTGAGTACAAGTTTTGTTTCATATAACCCAAATTACCAGGTATTGGTGTACGAATGTCCGCATTACAGGGCTATGCAATTTAGGAACATTTACTAACCAGCAGAATTTAAACTACAAATGACAGAAAAGCAGAGAGAAAATTTAAAATCATTATGACTGAAAATTATGACTGAACCACCTCCAGGGATGCCATAATTTAATTAGTGGTGTTATTTCAATAAAATGACTGTAAACCTAAGGCACTTACCAATTGTCTGCCTCTAAGAATTACCAGAATGACCTGACAGGAAACTGTGATGTACTACTAAATAACTGCATACGGATAGCTTGACACAGTCTAAACTACTAGGATTTCCAACAGACGAGAGGAGGGACAGGAGGACTACAAAGCTGAAAAGTCTGATTCCACGTCACAAAGCATTCTCTTTGACAAGGTTGCTGCTATGTTAACAAACAGGCTAATAATACAGGTCATAAAAATTTAGCTGGAAAAGAGTAGTTTTTAATAGATTTATTACTCAGTGCAGCCTAGAACAGAGCAATCAAGAAATTATGGATTACAGAATTGAATAGATGCAGATATTCAATTCAATTCTAGCATTCCTGACCAGGACAGCCTTATTATATGCTTTTTCTATTCATAAATGGCAAATTTTCTGCATCCTCTCTTAACTGCAATGGGCATGCTACAATTACTCAGGCTGTTTTGTAACCTACTGTCAGCAGGACTGGAGCAGACCATCTCATCAAATCCTTAAGTAGTTCATAGAGTTGGAGTAAATGTGTGACTTTTTCAGAACTAACATGATTCATAACCATGAAGCAACAAATCAAAAACAGTTGCCATAAAAACTTAAAGGAAGAAAAGATATCACAACTGCTTTTCAACTTTAACTTTTATGGAAAGATACATTGTAGCACTAATTCAATAAAACCACTATTTCACTACAATGTACCATTGGCTTCACTGTTGATTACAAAACTCAGAATTTATGTTGGGACTCCTCCACAATCAGCTGATACATATGATTATTGTTCATATGGTGTGATGCGTAATGAAAGATTGTGTTAAAAAATCGAAATAAGATAATACTTTTAAAATTACAAAAGAAAGCAACAGAATTCTGTCATATAAAATAAATAATTACTCTGCTTGTTATAAATATAGAGAATAACAACTGAACGATCATACTACATAGATTCTTTAGAAGTTATGCACATTTCTTACTTTTGATGGCGCTGTATGAGTTTATAACAAGCATCAACAGACCATGAAGCTGCCGGCCAGTAGTCACAAATAAGGCACTGTAAAATTATAATAAAGAGTGACTAAAATTTCATTTATATATACTATACTGAAATTTTATTCACAATTACTTATTATAATTTGCTAAGGAGAGTATATGTTCCAAAACAAACGACAATTTCAGCTCTGAACCAACAAGAGTATCAAACAAGTCTATTAAGTATTTATATGCTTGAATTTAAACTACAAACTTTATAGAAAATTACAGAACATAGTTAATACAAAATTTAGAAACCAGAGTATGAGGTTCAGTATCTACTAAATGTATGAAAATTAGTTCAAAGAAATATACAATTATTTATCTATAGAAATAAAAGATATAAAGGGATTAAAGTCATAACAGTCCACCTTATTCAAAATGCTTTCTATTCTTCAGAGGAATACAAATTGAAAAATCTGTTCAACTTGTACGATATTACTTCTCTTTTATGTTTTATTCTATAATGTTATATTTATAAACTTATATTTTGTTATATAACATTTGTAAGTACTAATGCTTACGATGAACCATAGTAAAACTTATTTACATGGAGAATAAAATCTGAATTTGACTACGCAATATCATTTAATTTAATATAAACTGTATATTTATAGAATTTGTCTATCATTTTATGCTTTACTAATACTATTTTACTAATACTAGCCACGTTTGCTTTCATTTTACATCCCATAGTTACTGCAGTTACTATTTTGTTGAATAAAATAATGATTTGTAAAATCTTTTTAAAAACACTTGCTGATATTAAAAAGCACTAGTTTTGGAGAAACATTCCCTCTGAAACTTGTGGTTTGATTTTAAGTGGAACAATAAATGTTTTTACATACTGACAACTGTTTTTAAAAATATTTTATTAACATGTCCCATTGTTTAAATATTTTTGTATCTTTGTAATTTCACTAAATGTTCAAATACAGCTTTTGCTATGCTATTATGAAAGTAGGGATCTTTTTCCAGATCTAACACAATTTAGATTAACTTTTACATTAACTTAATTTTAAAGCATGTTCCTAGTCAGTTATTAATACCTGGTATTAAATGCAGAAGTTTCAGGAAGAGATCTTAGATCACTGATCTATCAGTTGGTTGGTACTCTATGCAATCTTCATCAGGCCGACTTTTGGTACCTTAACTTAAAGTGTTTTTCTAGCACACCTACAACCCCGTTACAACTGAAAAGTTGTCAATATTCTTACTATCGGCAATGATGTGTAAAGTATTGCAGAAAGAATGGTAAACATTCCCCAAGTGCCGTAAAATTCAAACCCTGCTCTTTGCACAAAATAATGAAAATGTTGCTTCCTTACAATCTTAAATATTACAATACTTTTAATACGCCAAAGTTTGAAGGACTTTTGAAAGTCACTTTATATTACTACAAAGAATATTATTTATTGTAAGCCACGGAAGAATGTAACTTGATTGTACTGTACCTGTACAAAATTACTTTCTTCTTTCCATAAAATGTTTAATTAGGCTCTTACACTGAATTTCCACTCGAGTATCTAATTATAAAACAATTCTTTATATTTTTATGGCTCTATAAACGTCTATAGTGAATCATTTTGTTGAAGAACTTTATCTTCAAATTTGATGAATTATTCACATTTGTTGAAAGCACATCCAAAATCTATATCAGACAAGAACAAGCCTGAAATGATTGTGTAAGAGGGGAGAAAGAGATGAAGCACTGCTTCCCTGGTTATTGGGGGAATCATGAATTACCGACTCATTACTTTCAAAAGAGTATTTTGTTTTATTATGGAACAAGTACCTACAGTGACTTTCAAATAAGATGACATTTGTCCTGAATGCTACCAAGGCAGCAACCCACTAGTCTTGCAGTGTTGTCACATTGCATTCCTGGTAAGTGGGGTATGACGAGTGCCAAGAGAATCCATCTGTAATAAATACTATTGCACTATTTGCACCAAGACAAAATCAAATTTTGAAAACAGTGATCCACAAGGAAGGTAGTAATGTTTCTTACATAACCACCTCCATATTTATAGTTCAACTGGTTTTTATAATACAAATAAAATACCAATATATTATAACAATGCATCATGACATAAGCACTGTAATGACCATCATTATTGGTATGTAAGTATGTAATGTATGTACATATGTACATACTCTATACATGCATGTATATGAGGGCAGATCAAATATAAACAAGAATTTTAATGTAACACTGCTGTTAATAATAATTTTGAGGAGAGGCTTTGTCAGTATGTTGGTGGGGGTACCTATATATTATTGAACACAATGTGTATATATAAATTACTACAGTGCAATAGTGATCGTCATGTACAATGGTCTTTTGCATAAACCGTCAGTGATTGGCACGAAAGTATGTGATACTGTCCACAAAAATAACCACAATGAAAGCAGGTACATACTTCTGATGCCAGGTGGTGTCCTCATTGTCTACAGAGCTTATGATGGAATCCATGTGCCACGGTTCTCACATATACATGCCGTAGCTCAAAGTTAGGCTTCTTCCATTCTGCGGTGTGCATGGCTGGTGTAAGAAATTCGGTTCTATGTTTGCTGCTTTTTCTTCCCTTATTCTGATGTGTTATTCATATGCCAGTGTAATTTGAAGGCCATGGCTCTCTTATCACTTTTATAAAGTAGTCTATGTCCGCCAGTAAGTATGTTATCCTCGACTGAGTTGATTTAGATACTGGAGGGCTCTCTTAAGGAAGGTTGCTTTCATTGCCTTGAGTCTCCTGTGTTTGTAGTTAGGTGTGCCCATATTTTGCTGATCGCATAGCACACTTTAATGCGGAAAAGTTGTAGTACTGTGTCCATAGAGAGTTTCTGGATCTTCTTTATGTCAAATATTGCCTTTATCTCTGTTAAGCATCTTTCCTCTATATGCTTAGTGAAGGTTTTGCCCATTATCTGCAATGATGTGTGCATATAGGAACACATATATGTTTTCTGCTATCTCTCATATTACATTGTGTGTCAGAAAATTAAATAACATCGGATGGAGAGGGTCTCCTTGGAGAATTCCACTGGTCTGGATAATGGGTCTGGAGTGGTCAACACTGTCGATTGTCAATAAACTGAAGTTCAGGATGCTATTTATTAACTGTAGCTTGGGGCTCTCTTCTCCCAGAATGTGGCATAATTTTGTCATTAGAATGGATCTGTTGACTCCGTTGAAAGCTTTTGCATAGTCGATGAAGACTGCATAGATATATCCTGCTGTGGAATTGGTTGCTTCCCAAATGATGTCTAGGACTCTGCTGACTGCTTGGATTGTTCACCTTCCAGTTATGAATCCAAATTGTTGCTCCAGTATATACAACATGGCTTGAAGTAGAATGTGATTAAGAATCAGCCTGGAGAACACTTTAAAAGGCGCGCATTCCAGAACTATGGTACGAGTCAGGCGAATCTTTAGATCCTTTGCCTTTATACAACATATCTTCAATTCTCTCCACTTTTCTGGTATATTTCATTGTCTGATGTACTCGCTGAATAGCACTGTCCAGAGCACACACACTTCAAAGAGCTGGGCTGCGTCAGTATGCCATGAGTGATCAAGTGGTACACACGTCTGTTGCAAAACACACAATCATCAGATTTCTTGCAAAAGAGGGCACCAAAGCTTCATAAATTTTGAGACGGCTCCGCGCACAGTTTGGGAAAGAAACACTTTTGAACACTGGAGTGTACGAGTGGGCTAAAAAATGTGTGGCAGCAAGAGAAGCTGTGGAAAATGAACCACATAGGAGGAGACTGCAGACAAGCATTACTACAGACAACATTGCTGACTTTCATTACATTATTGAAGAAGATCAGCATATAAAAATTTCCCAAATTGTTTTCACCCTAGGAATAAGCTACGTAAGTGTTCAAACAATCATCCAAAACGTCATTCTTCTCAATGACAATACAAGGTCACATACTGCAAGTTTAGTGCGGGAAAACTGGAGAAAATGCATTAGACACCTCTGGAACACCCTCCATACAGACCAGATTTATCACCCTGCAACTACCATTTGTTTGGATCACTCAAACAAGACCCAGGGGACAGTGGTTTCATGAGGACACAAGTGTAGAAGAGTTTGTGCGCAACTGGCTCCATATGTGTCCTTCCTTTTTCTATAAGAACGGTATCAAAAAATTGCCAATCCAATTGAGTAAATGTGTATCAAAGGCAGGACACTATGTATAAAAGTAATCTGTATATGAGTTTTTTGCTTGTTGATGCAATAAATTAAAAAAAAAAAATAATTTCCAATTATATTTGATGTGCCCTTTTATATTTGTGACTACTTACAACTGTAATGTAAACTATTGAGTGATGAGCTAAAAGAATTACTTTAAACAATCCAAGGTGTTTAATTCGAGATAGCAAACATTACACTTTCAGTTAGCCTGTAGAACACCGAATCTGCAGAAATTGACCCAATACATGATATGTTTATGATCGCTTCGTAATCATAACTAGAGAGTTCAAATCAGTATTATTCACTTCTTCCATTTAAAAACCAGCAAAATATATCAACCGCTGGATCAACTTGCAATTGAAATGGGACATGAGGTAATCCATATTCCCCCTTACTTTTACCAATACAATCCAATTTAATGTGGGCTGAAATAAAATGGCGGGTTACAAACAGAAATAATATTAAAACTGACAGACCTTGAACTTATTCATGAAGAAATTGACAATATAATAAAACTAGAGTGGAAAAACAGTGAAACATGCAGAAAAACTACATTAAGATGAATTTTCGAAAGAAATAGCATGTGACAAAATTTGCAAGACTCAGACAATGAAGACAGTGACAATGACAAACTGTCTTGACATGAAATTGACATGTATATAGACAAGTGACTGACAATGGCATCTGATTAGAAAAGCAAATAATTTATACACTATAAAAGAAATTACTTATGATATTTGGAGGAATTTAGTAAGTGACATTACTAAAACTATTGGTATTTTATTTTCCACATGTCACTTACATTTTGAGTTTTTGAAGGATTAGTTTCAAATTTGAAGCTGAAAATGAAAGCAACAGCTCCCAAAATTAGCCCCTCAAAAGCTCAAAATGTGAGTGATGTAGTGTGAAAACACACTACAAATAGTTTTATAATTAAGAGTATTTAATATGCAATTCCAATTTTGATTTTAACTACATTATAAAAGTTTGGAAAATTCAGTTTAGGTTCCTTTTATCTAGCATCAAGGAGACTTGCTTGCATGCTCTAGGATAGTGTGTAAGAGAGAAGGAAATATGAATAGAGTGGGGGTAACAAGCTTAACATGCAAATGCATCTCATTCATTGCGGACCAGAACTCTTCCCATTTGAAAAACAATTGTTTTTGGATTTACAGGTACCTATTGCTCACCGTTTCATTATTCATAACACTGAAATTCTATTCTTAGGATTTTATGGAGGAAAACACCAAATTTAACACTTACAATGATAATCTAATTTCTCAACAGCCTAAGTGCCCTGCTCAAGCAAAGAATTTAAGGCTATCATAAAATAACAGAATGCTGTAAAAGCTACAAGTCAGTAAGTCCATATACATAATATGAAACACACAAAACAGTTAAATCAGCCCTTTCTTACTAACTGCTCTAAGACCATTTTTGTCCGAATCAAGTACAGCACTTAAAATTAATGAGTACATGTTTTGTATATTCAATTATGTAGAGTAAGCTGGGTTGAATATTTTACTTAATTTATTTCAATTAATTGTGTCACACATACTCTATCACACCATTTTCTATGGAACTTAACTCTATATTACACAAAAAAATACTTCTTTCACTGGTATGTACATTATGTATGCAATGCTTATATATGAATACATATCAATGCTAAGATAAATCAAGAATCTTTCCAATACAAACAACTTAAGTTTATTCCTGAGCATCAGAAGAGGATTTAATTAAGGCATTACAAATTTATCTGTAGAATGTACTGCCCTCCTAAGCCAAGAGCATATATCAAGATTTTTTTCCAAAATTGTATTTTTACACAATTAGATAGCCAGACACCTAATGAAGTTATTTCCTAAGCGAAATTGCTGTATTCCAATAAACAAACCTTTTAAAATGCTGTTCAATGAAAGTTATATCTCAAAATGTATATAAAATCCTAAGCAACTTTGACATAAATGGTTTTTCTAAACTAAAAGTCCTATCTTAGACTTTCATCTGTTTTGCACAGTATTTTTGGTTTGTATTTTTAACGAGTACAAGCATAACTTGAGCAATACTTGCTCTGAAAAGACTAATTAATTTATATAATTTTTTGTAAGCTTGTTACAAAAGTTTTCACTTACTGTTACTTATTTTCTACATTACAATTTATGAATTATTCAGATTAACATTAAAGGAGAATATAATATGTGGTTGGTAACTACTACAACAAATTGCCTCACTTGGTACCTTATGAAAGGGATCATTTTTCTGGGTTTACTATATAAATGCAACATAACAGTGGCTATAATATTTGAAGTAAAAAAAACTTAAGACAATTTATACCAACTTGAAACCTGTTTGTAGTTGTCTCAGTTTTGCATTTATTTTCCAATCTATCTAGTATCACTAGTATCAGCACAATTTTTGTATATGTAAATTCCAAATTACACCTCACTAAACAAGAATAAGGTTAACAATAAAACAACTATAGGTACAAATATGACTTACATTCAAGTTACATTTCATTATTTTTTTTTTTTTTTTTTTAATTAACGTCCTCCAACTTAGGTGATATCATACGTGAATGAAATGGGTGAAATGTTACTCAAATGAGCCCAAGATCCATAGAGCTTAGATTTACCTGACATTCATCTTTCACAATAAGGGGAAAAAACCTGAAGAAACCATGCATTTCAATCATTTAATTTTGACTTTCTTTATTAAGTAGCAAATATCTCTAGTTTTAAACAAGTTACTTGGCAAAATAGTTGCATCCCACCCTATGCCTAAAAATATCTCTACGTTTAAATATCATACACTAACATTTCAACATAATTTAAGACTGATTATGAGAAAAAAGAAACATTGAAATAACTCTTCTAGTAGGCATTCTTTAGTAATTTGCTAAACATCAATACTGACAATCTTGAGATACACACTTTTGGCTTGGAAAGGCAGTATAGGTAACGATTAAGAAATCTCTAAAATTTAAAAATGCAAAGGTAAAGCTTAGGCCAATCTAGTCAGTCAAATCTGTTTATTGATAATAAATACTCTGGTAACTATAAAATGTGAAATCACAACCAGTATTTAACACTTGTAACAGAAGAATGCTACTGAATTTCTAACACAAAAAGCACTGTTTCCTTTTCTTGCTATGTTCGTTCAAAAATGTTGACTTGAAAAATGTATTGAATGTGCTGCATTCTTGGCCTATTTGTGGTCCCATTCTTTTATACCACTAATAATTACACGAGTGTCATTCATTCATTTAATGAGCCCATTGCTACTTGAGTGACCAATGACAAACAAATTATACTGAGTCAGTTGTAGGCTGCTTAAAAAATGTTGTATTCCCATTGACTTTGCCTACTTTTGTGCAAACTATTCTTACAGATTCTTCTTCCTTTATCTACATGTTCATCATTAATCATGTTAATTGTCTCACTGTTAATTTTCTTGTAGGTGTAAGGTGAACATGGGAATACAGTAAGTTTTAAGTGTTAAGAGCTGGTCGCTATGTGGTGACTGAAATCCCATTCTTTTGCACTTAAATTTTGTTTTGTTTGTTTAATTTCCAGTAGAATCCACATTTATGTTACAGTATGCTAAGGTGAGAAATATGATCCTATCTTGTTTAATTGGGTTCGCTGCCTTCATCTTAGTGTACAACTGCAGTTATTTCAACTCCCATAATAAATAATACTGAGTACTTCTGCTACCAGAAGACAAATCTGACTCCAAGAAAGCAAAATTTCGGCTGCAAATGAAACTAGAAGATGGCATAGATGGTCTGCAGGCTTCAGAAGTAGTCAAGATGATCAAAAATTTCTCTCAATATTATGAAGTTGCAGTATCTGCATTAAACAAGGAACATTTAGAACCCAATTATGCACAGAATTACCAACAAAATCCTGACAAGAATCTGTAAGAATAAACAATTCACATTATACATTGAAAACATAAATTCTGGTAATCTATCTAATAAATACTTGACTAAAGGCAATATATGATACCTTCAAAATAATGCAGAGAAAGTACTTCTATTTTTTTGGAAATTTACAGAAAGCAGACAACAGAAACTGATTCTTAAATACTGGGAAATGAGAAAGAATAAACAAAAAGCATATGACCAGCAAGATACAGGTTTTAGTATTGCAAAAGGAAACATTATCGTTCATGGAGCTATTTAAAAGGTATTTCTTCAAAGATGGCAAATCCAGCTTCAAATCCATAATAATTGTAGTTCTGCTTTTGTGTCTAAAGATAGCTCATCCGAAGAAATCCCATGAAGAATCACTTGAAGATAATTTAGAGCAGTGTCTTGCGAGCTTGACAGAGCTGATAACAGAAATGGAAAAACATAATTTGATAAACAATTTTGAAGGAACTTATCAAATAACTATTGATAACTTAAGACAATTAAGCTTGGTATTTAATCAACTTTTCATTTATGAGTTACGCTGTTCTCTCTCACACACAAACAAACACATGCGCACATACGCATGCATGCACACACACACACACACATTTTTCTAAAAATGTTTTTTTATGTATAGTCTCGCATGTATTTCAAGTGAAATATGTATAACAAACTTTTTAGTAGAATACAGTATTTTCCCCTACTTACTATATGTAGTAAAGAAAGTAAAAGTAATAACTAGGGCCTGGATTATAATGACCAAAAGAATATAAAAAAAGTATCTTAGAATTATGACATTATGACCTTAATGTATTAAAAATGACCTCAACAAAGAAAAATGACTTAAAAATTGCTTTAGTTTGTTAATCTTGCACACTTGACATACACATTATCACTGAATGCTGAATTAGTATATCTTAAAATGCCTTTTGTAAGTTTTAAAATTTGATGGACTGTCTATTGTCAACTAATGGGGAATTATACATTTAGAAGCTTCTTTCAACATCAACGGAAGATACAAGGGATACATAAACCATCAAATATTGCAGATTTTCAGCTCATTAGAGAAAAGTTAATTTTGCACATTGTATAATATTTACTGTTCTTTCTCAACACATTTTCAATTTCAGCAAAGACAAGTTTGTTCACTTCACCCTCCACATGAGGCTATTTGCAACTGATTTCACCAATTCTATTTCATATAATATCCATGATGTTCCAAGGGAATGATAATGTGCACCAGAAATCCAGAATTAGATTTTATATAAGCCAACTTCCCTTAAATTTCAGAGTTAGAAGCTCCTGAGATATTTTTTATGGATGCTGCACTGTCATTAGCAAAGGGTCTAACTTTTTCAAAATGTTCACAGTAGTAATTACAAGCATCTAACCAGGTTCCCACCTAGTGAGTACTGGAACTGGGGAAAGAGGTATCCCATGGACTTCAATTTGAAATGTTTTCACACAAGAAAATTTCAGAAATACCTCTTACATTTTTGATTAATTTATCCAAATCTGGAAAATGCATTCTTTTTTCCGCAACTTTGTGGCTAGCATATGCCAAACAAGTTACTTGTACCATGTCTGACTGTTGTAACTTCCAGCAGCTCCCCTCTGCAATTCACTGCTGTTTATCAGGGACTGCATCTTAGAAGAACTTAGCATAATTTCTACATTGGCGCTATTGTCAATCTTTAAGTCACTAGCCCACAACAGAAGTTATGATGTGTTAAAAGCGACGAACACATACAGTTTCACTAATTTCAGAGTGTACTCACTATACGAGGGTCACTAGGAAAGTTCTGAGATGTGGCCAACTGGAACGCAAGAAGTGAAAAATGTTTGCATCATAAGGAACTCCCCTCCTTTACAAGTGAACTCAACCAGTTTCATAATAATCACGCCACTTGTTAGGGAGAGCAGTGTTGCCAAGTTGATGCATGTGTTGCCAGTTGAGCTGCAGTGATGGAATTGGAAAAAAGAGATTTCCGTGCAATGATTTTGTATGACCACAAAAAAATCACAGTGCCTTTGATGCCTGTCTGCTGCATTTGGGGACAGTGCACCATCATGTGCAACAGCATTTCGCTGGTTTGCAGAATTTAAATGGGGCCAGACCTCGCTTGAAGATGAGGAGCACAGTGGGAGGCCGGCCACAGCTGTCACTGAAGAAACCACTGATGCTGTGGAGAAGATGATTAGGGAAGATGCGCATGTGCCCTACAGTGACATTGAGTGTGCCTTTGGTATTAGTTTGCCAAGTGTTTCAAACATTTTACACCAACACCTGCATGTGAGGAAGGTTGCATCACGTTGGGTGCCCCACAACTTGACAATTGCTCAGAAGCGGACTCATATGGAATGGTGACAAGACAACACATGGTGATTCTAGGAGGGTGTCTGACATAGTTACTGATGACAAAACGTGGATATATCAATTTGATCCTGAAACCAAGCACCAATCGTCTGTGTGGTTGTTTCCTGACGAAGCAACACCCATAAAAGTCAAGAGGTCAAGAAGTGTTGGAAAGCAAATGGTGGCAACATTTTTCTCACTAAGTGGACATGTGGCCACGATTCCTTTGGAAAATCAGCAGACAGTTAAAGTGAGATGGTGTTCCAGAAAATCACAGAGAGACGACCCAGAACTGGCCTGCGGGGAATCGTGATTCACCATGACAATGCATCTGCCCACTCAGTGAACATCACAATTGAATTCATTGAGGACAGTCCTGTCAAACTTCTTAGCCATCCACCCTACAGTCCTGACCTGGCACCATGCGACTTTTGTTCCCCACGGTGAAGGAAAAACTTCATGGATGTTGATTTCCATCCCCTGAAGATGCTGTCAGTGCTTACATAGAGAGCTAAGTGTAGTGCCGGAAGTAAAGTTGTGCCAGTGCTTCCAGGATTGGTTCAGATGGATGAGACTTTGTGTCGAGTGTCAGGGAGAATACTTAAAAAAAATGTAATAGCTGAAATAGTTTTGCAAGCCCAGGGCTCCATGTCTCAAAACTTTCCTAGTGACCCTTGCATATCAGGGTTAACCTGAATGCAAGATATTGGTAGTAAAACCCAGCACAAACTAGTCAGGTCTGAACCAGCAATAACTCAAGTTAGAAAGTGCAAACGAAGCAATTCTAGAAATGCCTACACAGATGTATTGCTTATCAATACTGATGTTGCTAGTACTCAATCAAAGTTCAAGTTGGTATCAGAATTAAAATGTGCGCAAATGAAGATTAGGGCACAGAAAACTAAACTATGGAGGATGAAACAAAATTGTGTTTTAGCCAGCAGAAGGTAGAAAATCTGTCTTAATGCACTTAATTTCCAAAGCAATAAACACCATAGCTGTTTACAGGATATTCTCTTACATTAAGACATCTGAAGGTCTGAATTCCTGCAACAGCAAGTTCCGAATTTTAATAGAAAGGCACACAGGTGGAATGACAGAACAGACAATATATTATCTGAAAGCATTGCTGTCCCAAAGCTTAAGATATGCTAGAAATTTCATTTTGTAACTACCCTGCAAACAAACAATAAATCACTTTCTAGATGATGAGTCCTCAGAAACTGGTGTCACCAGTCTAATTAGGTATTGATTAACAGTAGAAACTATGATGAAAGCGGAGCTCATCTGCAGCCTAGTTATAGATGAGATATCTATAAAGCAACAGATGTTTACCTCAAGACTTTCTTTGGCCAGGAGGATGCATCCAATCATACAACGAAAATAGCAGGAAATGAACAGCCACTTCCTATAAAAAGGAATTTCAAACAGACTTTTGTGGAATATTAACTAAATTTAAACTCCCTGCAGCCTCTTTCTTTATCAAGCAATTTACAAGTTCTGAGCTTCTTTTATTAACTAAACATGCTATAAATTAAACTCAAAAGTGTGGATTTTTTTGTCTTACGACTTGTTACAGACAATCATAAATGTCTTCATGATGAAACTACTGAACAGCACATCTATACAGATGTCTATACCACACATAGAAGACCCAAGTAGGGCTTTGTTCCCTCAACAATTACATCTGCAATATTGTGGTCCAGAGAATCTGCAGTTTCATCAATTGAAACCCAGGTATTTTCCTTGTCCAGTTTTCATCAGATGACATTAACTTTTGTTATAGCACCATTCAATGTAATTCTTTTTAACTGTAGATTCATCTGGGATGGATTTTCCACTGTATTTCTGCAGGAAATATCAGAGCCCATTATTATTTAGGTTGTGGAATGGAATGTTTGCTGAGACTAGCTCTTCAAATAACAATTTCCTGAAACCACAACAACTACACTGCCCAAGAAGCATCTGCTGCACTTTTCTCCTACTGCTTGAACACTATGTTTATGTTTCTCCGTTTTCACATATTGTTTCATGGTGAATCTTTTCTATAGTGATATTTCACTTCACAAATTTTACAGTACAATGTGCTGCTATCACTAGAAAATAGTGCATCACCGAACTCCAAAATAAATTGTTTCAATTTCACGGAAATATTTGTTTTAACCTTCAGCATGATGAAATACTAATTTCACCACATCCACTACAGCCTCTGATGAGAAAACATCTGAAGGTTATTCTGCTCTCTGTAGGAGAAAGAGCAGCATCACAGCTCACAATATCATAAATGGATCTAGTATCCACATTAAATGTATTACACAACATTAGTATTCCAGTATTACTAGCACAAGAACATGTGTTTTCTAAGAGGCCTGAGCCTTGTATTGTGTCGAAATGCTAGCCGTAATCTTTCTCAGAAACATTAGAGTTGCATATGTCAACATATTCCTTACAGCCACATTCTCGTGAGAAGGTGCAGTATACCTTCTGCTATATGAATGACAGCATTCTAACAGTAAGCACAGTAAAACATGGTGAAACCTTCAAACAGCAGGATGTAGATTCACTACCACATTCCTTTAGAGGACAATCTGTCTTAGAATAGATGTGAACCTATTATTATTATTGTTATGTAAATACTATCATCTAGGGTTAACATCAAACTTGGGAGCTTGTGTAAAGAAGTCACCGAGACTGGTTCTTTCCTTCACGGCACACTTACTATCTCACTCCTTTACCATCACTTATCTACCTAAAGTTTGTTTAATTCATTCTGTATTTAGAAAAAGTTAAACATTACACTGCAAATTAATGTGGAACAGAAATCTCAAATTAAAACCATTTTTTGTGGTTTGGTGATCATCATGCAAGCTTCTAAACTCAGAGGTCTTGGACTGATTCCAGATCAATGATGAATCCTTAAGTGAGTGTTATTTCGCACACTGCCTAACATCTAGAAAGTATGAATGAAGAATTGAGGATAAGCATGTCTTGTACTTGGGTTTAGTAAAACCAATATTTAAATGCAGTTACATAAATGCTATGGGTCATCTCCTAAGTATGGTAGTGGCGCAGCTGCTTACCAAGTAGGAGGTTCAGGTTTGATTTCCAGTGCTGGTGTGGCAATTTTCTCCCAATGAGAGACCATGTCTGGGTTATATCCAGTATCTTAGGGTCCATGGGGTGGAAAATATACTTGAGGGAAGAAAAGCTGCTCCAGGTTGTGAAAACCACATTGACAGGCCAGGAGAGACTTAGGAGTACTAACCACATCCCCCCTCCAGTATTGCAACCCACTATTGATACCCATTGTAGGCCGAGATGGGGAAGGCAGCAGTCTGGTGGCAGGCCTTGGTTTGGTATTAGGCTGTTGCAAAGTTTAGTTTAAATGTTATGATTTCTTTCCTCTTGACAGCTTTCAATATATTTTTCATAATTTTGTGCAGCTTTATTTGTAAATGCAAAACAGGATTTAAAAAGCCACTAAGAACTGGAAATACACTGGAAATGTGATTTATTGAGCTAAATCTACCAACTTTCTGATTCAAGATTTATTGAGCTAAATCAACCAACTTTCTGATTTAATCGTCCTGGCATATTCTATGCACAATGTTCAGAAATCTGTGGTGCCATCTGAAAATAACTTATTCAGTTTATTAGAAACAATCCGAAACAGTAATTTTCTCCAAAGAACAAACACACACAACAAAACGTTCACATAAGAATTTGGTGTCTGTGCAATACTGCATAATTCTAGGGAAAACAAAACCTTCCTGCTTCCCTGGGTTATTTAAAATACAGTTGAGTCTCTTTATTGTTTCTGAAGAAGAGAAAATGCTTGGTTTGGCACCTCTGTCAGTGCAACAAGACTATGACTTCAGGATTCATTCTATTTACAACCTGATGCATCTATGGTCACTTCTCATTACACTTTTTACTTCACAATTTATAACTTTACATATTTATTATGTAAACTGTTAGCTGATACATAATTTAAAGATGACCATCACATGCTAACAGTAATTACAATTCTCCATCAATGTACTCTGGTTCTTTGATGTACGAGTGTGGCCTGAAAAGTTTCCAACCTCAACATGAAGATAGCAGCACTCGTAAATAAAAGTTAGTGAATTTCGTTGTTCATCTGTTGACAGTTACCAAAGTTTCAGCCATTATGTTAAGTAACAGTCGTTTGAGTGAGTTGATGTGAGCGTTTTTATAAAAATGGACAAAATCGAGTATCGAGCTGTCATTAAATATTTGTTTTTGAAAGGCAATAGGCCTACGCAAATCAAAGATGAGTTGGTTTCTATGTATGGGGACTCTGTACCATCATTTACCACAGTGAAATTTTGGGCAGCTGAATTTAAACGTGGCTGTAAGAACTTGGGACACGAACGTTTGGGACATCCAAAAACTGCAACTACGGAAGAAAACTTTGCCAAAGTTCACCAAATGGTGCTAGACGATTGCCAAATTAAAGTGAGAGAAATAGCAGAGGCTATGAACATGTCAAAAGAACGTGTTTGTCACATATTAAACCAACATTTAGACATGAGAAAGCTGTCCGAGGGTTGGGTACCGCGTTTGCTCATGTTAGGCCAAAAACATGTTTGAATGAACATTTCATGGTGCATTGGTGCAGTTTAGGCACAATAAATCCGAGTTTTGGCGCCAATTAATTACTGTAGATGAAACTTGGATACACCATTATACGCTCAAAACAAAACTACAGTTCAAACAGTGGACTGCAAAGGGGGAACCAGTTCCAAAAAAAAAAAGCAAAAACTGTTTTTACGGCTGGGAAAGTGATGGCGACTGTTTTTTGGGATAGTCATGGAGTTATTTTAATTATCTTCAAAAAGGAAAAACCATTACAAGAGCATACTACGCATCATTACTTGACAAGCTCAAGGCAGAATTTGCAGAAAAAGAAAATCCTGTTTCACTAAGACAATGCACCGTCTCACAGCTCAGCAGTTGCAATGGCGAAAATCAATGAATTACGGTTTGAACTGCTTGACCATCCACCTTGCTCACCATATCTAGCTCCAAGCAACTTCTTTTTGTTCCCTCATCTGAAAATTGTACTCGGAGGACAGAGATTTTCGTTAAATGAAGAGGCAATCACCTTCACGAACAATTATTTTGCAGAGAAAAATGCAGAGTACTATTTGGACAGGTTACAGAGATGGGAGCATCACTGGGAGAAGCATGTAGAGTTACAAGGGGACTATGATGAAAAATAAAATAAAAAATTCTGAAAAAAATGTCTTGTATCTTTATTAGGTTGGAAACTTTTCAGACCACCCTTGTAAAATAAGAAGTTGGCCATTTTACTTATTTTACATTACTTAATTATGCATCATTTACATGTATCTTACTGCAATTTACATAACACTTCTATACATAAAGGCCCAACCCTGGTCTCCTGAACTTATAATCCAAATGATTGAATGCCTGATCAGGGTACAAGCTGCTCCAACAACAATGACTTTCTAACATCATGGAATTGTTCATATCCTGTTAGCAATTACAGAACCTTCTAATTATTATTGCTGCATTCTTTGCAATTCTCTTTTCTGCCTGCCACGTTAGAAGCAATGTAGTGGCCAGCAATAACAGAGTCAACAAATCCTATGGGCCCTTTGTTAAAAAAAAAAAAAAAAATGTTCAGCATACAAATAGTTTGAAAAATTGTAAAACTACAAAAAGATTTTACTGCAAATAAAAAATAATAATTACATTTTTAAATGAAATCTATGCAGGACATTTTTTTAATTTTGTTCCATGCACAGTTAAAACATGGGTCATGTCATAGGAAATGCTGGATATCTGGTCACCCAAGCTTAGCTGAAATGCCTAACAAGTGTGCAATTACAACAAAAACTATTTTTACAGACAGGTGGCTTTTAAAAGGAAATGAAAGCACTGTGGTTTTGTTGTGAAGCACTAGCTAACTTTCTGGAACATTCAACCACATTGTTACAGAGTTCTTGTTGTTCTGCATTTTATGTACTCAACGAGAGATTTTGCACTTATTTAAATTTGCTAGGTTTGAACTATTACATTTCCAATATTGTTGCTCAGTTTTTTTAGGCATATCAATTACTTTTGCAGCCAAAACTGACAGTTACAAAAAAGAGTGGCTTACTGCACAACCTCAAAGTTCAAAGTTATCTTAAACAAAAATAATTATTAATCTAAGAAGCACTATTGCATTCTCATCTCATTATGTTTCACCAGAGAGACTTATATGCATTTAAGTGTCAGAAAATTCTAAAATATTACAACACCTACAGCTGCATAAAGGCACAGACTTAAACATTGTTGGAGGTTAACAATTCCTTTTGTACTGAATGATATGAGTAACATACTATAAGCATTTCTATAGGTACCCTAAATGAATCAGCTGCCTAGGATTTTTATCTATTAGAGTTGAGAAAAATAGTTACTTTTCTGTAACAGCTTTGACCATTCCAGTTACCAAAAAATGCTAGCCTTCAATAGTCAAGTCCATGATTATTCACTACTTATGTATAATTTTAAAAGAGTCATCTGGTATTACCAGACGAACTTGAGTTCTTCTGCATCAAGTGGTGATTCTTTGTTCCTTATGCATACTGCAAAGCAACCAGTTGATGCTATCTCCTCCTGTTCTCTCTGCCTAGCACTCTACATTTTGCAATGCATACACAAGTTTGTAGCTTACTGCTAACAATAATATGTAGCCGCATTAAATCTGAATTCTTATTGTTAATTTACTCACTTTGGAACTTTAAAGGAACTCATGTCTGCAATCAACATCACCATAGTTTAATTTTCCATTACACAAATGATTGTAATTATGTTCCAGATCAACCTCCCAGAGCTCAATCTTAGTTAAATCTGAAAAGATGGAAGACTTCTTGAGTGCACTGTCCTCCATTGCAAACATATTTAGTGCTAAGATCCAAATTATAGATACTTATAACTGCTATATTCTAATGCAATGCAGTCTCTATGATCAGAATGTAACTTTTGGAACTGGTGATAAAAATACTGAAATTATTGTGGTATTTCAAAGTAGGAGGAATGTTATTTTGGAATTGCATAACTGGACCTATAATTACTTTTTTCCTAGCTCTAATATTTATGCAAGCAGCAAATAAATAACTTTCGCTGAAAGGTCACTCCTGCCAAGAAAAACAAAAACAATTCTACAAATTTTGTTTAACATATTTATTCTTATGCCTAACCAGTATTAATTAAGTGTACCATAAATACAATTAAATCACATTAAACTAAGAAAACAATAAGAATATTGACATAAATTTGAAAATCCATAGTTAAACCTGCTGCCTGGGGATTTAGTTCATTGCTTTTTTTTTTAATTCAAATATAATTCTTTGTTTCCTGAACTGAGAGTTTAAAACTAATTATGATCATGTAATTATTAACCTAATTCTCGGTTGGTCTAATTGGTTTTCAACTTAATACTCAACATTATTAATTCTCAACATTATTTGAGATGAACTGTCATCTCAAAACATTTATATGTTACATCCCTTAGCATGATTCAAGCCTCTCTACATTTTAACGATCATATGGCGCACAGTATTATGTGCATTAATTCAAAGGTACATACTGTAGTTTGTGTCAAAATGTAAAAATTGATGTAACCTCTTACTGGAGCATATTTAAACTTTATTTTTGGGTGGGGCCAAGAACAAACAAAATAAATGAATATATGTATGTACAAATCTAATTTACACTAGTTAAACCTGCTGCCTGGGGATTTAGTTCATTGTTTTTTTTTTTAATTCAAATATAATTCTTTGTTTCCTGAACTGAGAGTTTAAAACTAATTATGATCATGTAATTATTAACCTAATTCTCGGTTGGTCTAATTGGTTTTCAACTTAATACTCAACATTATTAATTCTCAACATTATTTGAGATGAACTGTTATCTCAAAACATTTATATGTTACATCACTTAGCATGATTCAAGCCTCTCTACATTTTAACGATCATATGGCGCACAGTATTATGTGCATTAATTCAAAGGTACATACTGTAGTTTGTGTCAAAATGTAAAAATTGATGTAACCTCTTACTGGAGCATATTTAAACTTTATTTTTGGGTGGGGCCAAGAACAAACAAAATAAATGAATATATGTATGTACAAATCTAATTTACACTACAAAATTGAGTTTCCTTGGAACACTAGCAGACTCAATTAACTTTTTGAAGCCTTGTAACAGTGAATGCAAGTTCAGATACTTAAATACAGTGTTCATTTTTATCAGTGATTTACAGCACACAATTTTACGTCATCAATAGCATCGCTGATGGTGCGAGTTTATATACGATTCCCTAGCAGCTTGAGACAGTATTTGATGTGCTGACAGCAGTTTTGAGGACTCCCTCTACCGGTAGGTAAATCAGTTCAGTGCTTGTATCTTTCTAATGGTGGGTTTCCCAAAAACATGCTGCGACACTTTGTCAATTCATATTTTATGTTCCTTATATGCTCTTTGATATGGACGTTTATGTTATGTCTGGTCTTACCAATATACAATATATACACTCTTAACAATTAAATCTATAAATCCCATGTTTTAAGATTTTGGGCATCTGGTCTTTGGGAGATGCTCTCAACAGGTTCTTCAAGCTGAGTTTATTCTGAAGAGCTAGGTTTATGTTGCGTTTGGTGAAAATCTTCGAAAACTTGTTATTCAAACATGGATGAAAATGTGAATTTTTTCACTTTGTTTTTTTCCAAGGATGTTATGATTTTGGTATAGTTGATTTCTTTTTTCATTTTGAATTTTAGTATCTTTCTATCAATTTTGTATTAAAACCACTTTTAAGTGGTATTTTGTTGACTTACTGATATTCTTTGTTGTATTCATCTTTGATTAGAGGAAAACTGATCAATCTGTGCACCAAACTATTGAAAATTGCAGATCTCCACCATCGGACCAGTACAGGCTTCATATCACCAGTACTAGAGACCTCCACTATCAATAAAATAAGAGATAACACAACTACCTCAATTATTTAAGTTGAGGATGGGAGGGAAGATTCCTGAAACATGTCCTGCACAAGTGAGTGAGGTATAGTGTAAACATAATCGACCTTCAATTAATGTGATTGACTTCATTGTTCAAAAAAATTTCACTCATTAGTGAAAATACACAATATTTACAAAAGGAACCTCCTTTCATTTTCGAGTATGTTAACCATCAACCCATTTTATTTGAAATGGTCTTCAATGAGTTACACACACAAATTTTTAGTTTTAGGAAACTTGTAATTAGGTGCTGGTGCCCAGAATATTTTTAAAAGTGAAACCTTTTCTTAATTATTGAATAACCTAACTGCATTGATGTTGCCAGCATAATAGCCTATATTATTCAAATTTTCAGCAGTTTTACATGAATCTTTACTCTGAATATAGCTGGAATTGCATGTATAAAGATGAATTTCATCTTTAGCTTCTAAAATTATTGATGAATTAGAGGGATCACTTGCACCCAACATGGAACACTTTTCAGTATTAACAAATGTTGATAGAGAAAAAAGTGATGTAGAGGTAAAATATTGGTCACCAAAACGGATAAATGAAAATTAGATGTGAAGGTAACATTAACAGAGCAATACATTTCAATGAAACAAAGTTTACTACTTTGGGATGTAAACTAAGGAACTGACTTGCACAAGGAACACTCAATTGGTGCCAACTGTGTTGTCAACAGTTAAGAAAGTTATCTTTGTGTTGACAAAGTAAAGTTTCCTGAGAAATATTTCGCTCCTTTGTTGTACATTTTTACTTGCAAGTACAACATTCCTCTCTGCAACCAAGATAACTCTATATTATTTCCTTTTTTTTTTTTTGGGGGGGGGGGGGGGTGAAACTATTACTACTCTCAGTAGGGACCAGGACTCATTACGCCCCCTAAATATACCCCTTGACCTCTTTTATAAAGGAAGCTGTATTACTAGATATTTCTGTAATTGCACAGCTTGACCATTTTCTTTTCAACTGATTCTGACATAGGATCTATGTTATACTTAATTTAGTTTTCTTAATTGTGTAGCAGTTTATATTGTATTGCAAAAGTTTATAAAACTGGCTAAAAGTTGATAAATCTCTCAGTATATTAATTAAATTGTTTTGAGATAGATTTTAATTCAAGGTAACTTATGTCTCTTAAACCAGTTTTTCATTGAATAATAAGCTTTCATATACCTAAATATGTAAATGAGCTGTAAGTGGACGACAAAGTTGAATCTAAGGCACGTGTGCTGCTTAGCAACAGGTATAAATTAAAAAATAACTAAGGTGGCTGATTCACTTGGTATTTATAATGTAAAGCACAATGAAAAATCTTTATTTAAAAGCAGATGTAAAATAAACATAAGACTACTGATTTAAAAGCACTGTACAAAAAGGAAAATTGTTACTGCTATCTGTTCTTAGAAATTTCTCTCTAAATTTTAGATTAATTGTTGCCTATGCTTTAGCAGAATCTCAAGGCAAACAAAGAAACTGTTAAATGGAAAAGCAATTTGAATGTAAACATGTATTAAGGAAATTTACAGAACATAATTTTTCGTGCAGGGGGTTAAATAAAATATTAAAACTCTCTGCAGAGTTTGAAACCTATCTAATGAACTGAAATTATAGTAACTTGCATTTCCTTTTTTCACTTTTATATTTTCCATACCCTAAATTGTGTTTTAATGATAAAGTTAGCAGTTTTTATTTTACCTAGAAAATTACATATCCACATATGCATTAAGTACTGGTAAAGTTAAAATACATGACAGCACTACGAAAAACTTGAATATATAAGAAATGTGCCATTCACCAGATCTGCCATACAGTTTGACTAGTTCACTCGCTTTTTGTATACATAAATCATTCACACAAGCATTCAATTAATCTTGCCTATTCTTCAGTCCTCCTTAGAGTGATTGTTCTGTTGCCGTAGTTGTTGTGATTGTACTTGCTGCCTTAGCTGTGCTCTTTTTAACCTTGTCATCAGCTGACTTGATTGCCACAACCAGTTTGCCTGAAATGTAATGATAGGAGCAAAGTGTTACATTTTCAAAAGTTTCAGAAAAAAAAATATGCACAATAGTTCTCTTCTTACATGAAATACTCTGCATGTTCAAAACTGGGATTTTATTAGGGCTACAAAGTGGTTTACTCAGGTGGTCTGCCTCTCAAAAATTGAAACAGTTTTGGCCCAAAGGATATTTATGACAGGTTTTGAATGCTCAAGTTTTGATCTGTTGATTTTATGCTTTGCACCTAGAGCCACCCACCCAAGTAGTCTCTTTGATTTTGTTCACTTCTATTTTTATGTTTAATCCACAAGCTGAACAAACGACAATTGCTCAAACTTTAATGCTCCAAAATTAACCTAAATATCACTCCTACCCTAAAAATGTTTCAACTGATGAGAAGCATAACATTCATTTACCAGCAATTAACTTTCAATCAATATTTTAATAAAAACCATTAAGAGCAAATTCTGAGAAAATAAGGAAAATATTTGTGTTATGATAGTCTGAGATCATGAGAATCTTGCTTATCATGCTTAAATAATGTCATATAAAATTTTATATTTATGCAACTTTTTGTTTTGAGTTATGCTGTTGGGTAAATGATAGAGAAATTAAAACATGGTGACCTTATTAAAATATATAATTTATGCCAAATAACATTTTGCACATTAGCCATGTTCAAAATATTCACTATTGTGTATGTCAGTTCTCCCAAATTAATATCTACTTTCATTTTAAACGGCTTAATGAGTCATGTTTTATTAAAACTTAAAACTTCACTCACATAATAAAATATGACTCAATAAGTCTTTTAATATGAAACTAGCTTCACTTTTAACAATGCTTTTAACTGTACCATTGCAATCTACTTCTGTTCTGTCTATTAGTGAAAATATGCAATTTATTATTTTTTTTCTTGAAACCATTTCTGGGTAAAATTATTGTGATAAGATAAAAGAACAGAAGATTATCTATGAATAACATAACAGCATGGGATGCCTGTGAAGTGGCAATGAGTACTGAGATATTCCTGCACAACATGAATGGCAGCCTGTTGGTCCCATGGCATTACTAAATAAACCTGCTAATGCATTAGATATAGACAGCCAGCTGTTTTTTCCCTAGATAATGTTAAAAATGCAAAACAATATAATTTGCTTACAAAGAGGAATTCAAAATTATGCCCCTTGGCCATCTACATAAACCTAGCACCTATTGAACATCTTTTAAATCGTTAAAACTATTTTTGGTCAGTTTTTCACAGTACATCACTTACATTTTTAAACTAGTTTCAGGAGCTGTTGCTTCCATTTTCAACCTCGAAGGCCTGTCGTCTGTTGTTGCTTGCAGTATTCTTTCTGATGGTGGAACTATGAACTTCAACAGTTATCATGAGATGAAGACGGAGCACTGGTGGAATGAGATGACAGGGGAAACCAGAGAGCCCAGAGAAAACCCACCCCAGCACTGTGTTGTTTGCCACAAATCTCACTTTGCAGTCGCCTGGGATCGCCAGACCGCCTTGGTGAGAGTCAAGCGGTCTAACCGCTCAGCCACAGCATGGCCTGGTTTATCACACATTTTAATAATTTTTTATTTGTGTCAAGGTTATAGTTTTTGTTCCAAAGTGAAATACTACTGTTGACTTGTCTTCCTGTTTCAATTTGATGTTTCTAAAATGTTCTTTGACTGTGGTTTTTAGGTTGGCCTATGTAGAATTTTTCACAATCCTTACAACTTATTAGTATGTTCCAGATCTACTGATTGGTGGGATTTCATCTTTTGTTTTTTAATTTAACAATTTTAATACTGAGTATGTATCCATGGTGCCAAGATATTTTGTGCTTTAAAGAGCATTCTGATATACGTGATGCAGTGTGAAAAACAGACTACAAAGTTTTTTCAATTATTTTGGATATCACTGTTACTAAATTCCTAATACATGTAACTTTATTAAACACTCAAATTCCTACAGCTAAAATACTTGAAAAATGCAGATTGGTTATCATGTTCTAATTTGTTGAGAATATGGGCATTTGTTACTTGAACTTTATCCACAGATAATAATTAAAAGATTAGATCTGGAGAGCATGCAGACCACTCAATTACAGCAAAAACACTAATATGTACAAGGCAGTGATTTTATTTGAATTCTTTTCATGACAGCCCCTATTTCATTTAACACTTGATTAGAACAGTTTACTTTTTGTATCTTTCAGTCTAACTTGGACCCAATCTGTTCAAAATTTTCTAGGTACACACGAAATATGGCTTTGTTAGGAACAATGACACTATGTAGCTTCTGCATAAATTCAAACTAACAATCATATGTGACTGTTCAAACAAAATAACACAATCAAGAAACACTGTTCTATAGCTTAAGAAAATTACATACAAGAAACACAGATAGTACAGCTTCACATAACATTATTCCCATTATATACAACACCATACAGACTTAAGACTGAACTATAGACGCTGTTATAATGCATAGATGGATGAGAAAGCTACTGCACATCAAGTTATTCAACTTGACATCTGCAATGAGTACAGAATGACCTGACATCCCTGTAAGTATTCACATACCCTCTAAGTTTTTGTTACATGCATTTTTTCCCTTAATCCACTAATTTTTAGTGTCTTAATATTAAGTGGATATAAAAAGGTTACAGAGCACTGTTGTATTAATACTTACCACCATTATCATGCAGTTGAGAAGAATTGGTACTGAGAAGACTATTGAAATGAACATTCCTTTACTGTCAAAATACTGCTGTCTAGAAAACAAGCTGTAATTTTAAAAGATATGATTACAATGTGCAATTAAATTCAGGTATTTCTTATTTAAAATAAGTTCTGTATTTAACCTTAATATACACACTATAAAGTTTAAGAAATCAAGAATTACTTACTTCCAGTTGTTTGCTGCAATTTCATTTATGCTTTCTGAGAAGTACACCAAGAGCACTGTAATACAATAAGACAAACATACTTTAACTATAAAATTAAGGAAAGCAGCTAATGAACAGCTGGTACATGTCAATGTATTCTACTGTTTAAAATCTGTGTTATTGTGGTAATGATTAATAATTTTCTTTCATTAAATTCCTTCTTCAGCCAACTGCTGCTTATGTACCATGAAACACAACTCTTCATATTTCTTCATAGAATGGCATGATTCCTTGCTACAATCAACAACAGAATGAAACATGGTAATAGAGCAATAAGTTGATAGCTTTATTAGGTACAAGAAAATAAGTATTATTTGCTGTGGTGTTAGTGTAATAAACACTGCAATAGCAACATGCCATCTGGCAATATTGGAATGAAAACTTTTAAGATTTGTTTTGCAAAATATAAGAGGTATGTTAGAATAAACTGACATATGATGCTTATACTGCTAGGTAATGCACAACATATATGTCTTGCTTTATATGTGCCCTGCCACTTTTCTGATAATAGTTTTACATCAATTCCAGCATAGTAAATATGTTGTGATTCATGGCCTCGCCATTAAGTGACTGCACTATACTTCTTTCTATTAGAAGTTTTTCTGGAAAATTAAAGATTAGGTGCAAGTTAACTCTCTCCATACTACCTGGCAAAGCGTGAAAGCATACAGGAAAATATGCAAACAACAGAGATGTTTACGTGAGCCATATACAGCAAGTCCAGTGTAAGTAACTGTTCAGATGCAATCATGCCTTCTAGACAGCAATGTGTCACACATCGGCATATATAATGTGATTGAATATTGTGACAAGGAGAAAGAAGAGGGAGTTAAAATCCTTTTGTGTCAAGCAACAAAATGGGCGGTTGTAATAGTATTATTATTATTATTATTATTATTATTATTATTATTATTATTATTATTATTATTATTATTATTATTATTATTATTATTATTAAACACATACTAAATATTATCATTAACACTAACACCATTATTATATTAACTAAAGGATTCACTTTACAAAACTGGTTCAGCAAAATATTTTATGGAAGTTCTGGTGATTCAGTTTATTTTATTTCTATTTCTTGCAGGTGAAAAATAAAGCGACCATTTGTTATATCGAGATTTAACTGTATTGGAACACCACAGTGAAGCGAAATAATTATTAATTTTTAGATGAGTCGTATTTATTACACATCTGCTTCACTTTCGTACCTATTTTGAGGACATGTTTCGCAAATCATCGTTTGCATCTTCGGCTCTTATAAGACTAAAGCTTGATCCGGTGGTGTGGGTAATTCTGGAATTGCTGTTGCCATCTGTTGATTTAGTGATGAACTTAAATGTGGGATTCTCTTCTGGCGGGATTTCAAAGTTCATTAGTTGCTTTTTATGTTTTTCTATGTATATCCTCTCCCATATGACGAGTTCACTATGTTTTTGTACTTATTTTAGTAATTCGGTGTTATCTTCAATTTCATGATTTTCAGACCAGAAATGAGCTGCTATTGCGGACTTATCAATATTTTTGTATCTTAAGTGCCTGAAGTGTTCTCTCTTTCTAGTGCCTATGTTTCTTTTTGTCCTCCCTATGTAAATTTTTTCACAGTCTTTACACTTAATCTTGTAAATGCCTGACTTTTCCTCTGGTTTTATCTTATCAGTATTATTACTGTGAAGTAGGTTTTTAATGTTGTAATTGTTTTTTGGTGCCAATGTTATATTGTATTTCTTGAATATTTTTTGGAACTTTTTTGTGGCCCAGGGGTGGTAAGTAAATTTAGCAAATCTAATTTCTTGTTTTATTGGTGTGAGAGCTGTGATCTGTTTTAATCTCTTTTGAACTTTGAATGATTTTAGTTTTTTATCTGCAAGGTTTTTTCCATATCCATTTTTAATTGCATTTTTTTTAAGATTTGATGGTATTCGTTTTGATATTCTTGCTGGCTGAGGGGTAGATTTACTAATCTGTGTGTAAGACTGTTGATGGTGGCATGTTTGTGTGGAATTGGGTTGAAACTATTTGCTTTGATGTAATTATCTGTGTGTGTTGCTCTTCTATGGATACCAAATTCTAGTTTTTCATTGCTTTTTGTGATTTTAAGGTCCAAAAAAGGTAGAGTACAGTCCTCTTCAGTTTCCACTGTGAATTGTATGCTGGGTTCTTGCAGGTTGAGTAGTTTCAAAGCATCATCTATTTGTTTGTAGGGCACTATTGCAAAGATGTCGTCTATGTATCTGCACCATGTTTTAAAAATATGAGGGAAGGCTTTAGTTATATGTGTTTCGAAAAAGCTCATGTATAGATTGGCCAAAAATGGTGATAGCGGGCTTCCCATAGCTAGTCCTGAAATTTGTTTATAATATTTTCCATCGAAGACAAAATAATTATGATGTATACATATTTCAGTCATTGCCAAATATTCTTCTATTGCATTGGCATCTAGGTTTATAGAATTTAGCCATTTTTTCAGTTGAATCAAAAGTTTGTCTAACGGAATGCTAGGGAAGAGGGAGCGGACATCAAAGGATACTAAAGTGTCGTGAGGTTTTAGTTTAAGATTTTGAATTTTTTCTACCAGGTCTAAAGAGTTTTTTATGCTCAGAGTATGGAATTGTGGAAAGGACTGAAATTTTTTGGACAGCCATTTTGCCGGAAGGTAAGTAGGAGTGTTTATATTATTTACAATGGGTCTCATGGGTATGTTAGGTTTGTGTATTTTAGGCAAACCATATAGTCTTGCAAGGGTAGGGTTGTCCGGTTTGATAGTTTTTTGTTCTGCAGTTGTTAAAATTTTACTATTAATGATGGTTTTTTGTACATCTTTTATGCATCGGTTGAGTGGATTAGAATCTATTTCTTGGAATTCTTTTTGTTGTAGTAACTCCAACATTTTTTCCTTGTATGTAGCTGTGTCTAAAATTACTATTTTGTTCCCTTTATCAGCCCTTGAGAAGATTACATCCTTTTTCCTTAAAGATTTAATTATCTTAATTTGTTTCAAATGTTTTCCTGGTTTTCTATTTATTAAGTTTTCCCATATAGGAGATGATTTTTTCCTAATTATATTATTGTCCAAGGTTTCCAAGCCTTCTACTGCTAATTCTATATCTGCAATGAATTCATCCGGGTTGCTGGAGTATGTTATACATGTTTTTAGGCCTTGGTTAAGCACATCTATTTCTTCATTGTTAAAATTTTGCTTTGAGAGATTAATTACATTGTCTAGGGATGTGTTCTTTGCTGAAATTTTGTTATGTTTTGGTTGCCAATGATTATGGTTATGCTTTAGTTCCTTCTTTTGACGATAAACTTTCTCTTTGACTTTATAATTTATATGTTCAAATGATTTGGTTTTTAAATGGTCCCATGCTGTGTTTCCTAGTAATTTTACCAGTTTCAAATGTAGGTTGTACAATGAGAGGTCTATATTAGTTAGTTTTCTGTAGTGATTGGCTTTTTCGGATTTTAACACGGCTTTTTCAGCAGAACAATTAGTACATTCATACTCTTGTTACGCACAGGTGTAACGAGTACAGGAAAGTTTGATAATACAGTTCATGGAGAATGTGATACGAAGCGTTCGTGTACGATTTCACCACAGAGAGACAGTTATCTTAAATCCCGTGCTTTACTGCACTCTAATGGATGAAGCGTGTTATGCGCCAGAGAAACCTCGGCACCACCTTCTACCATAAGAAGCCGTGTATAATCAGACATCCTAGCCCTTAACACAGGCGCTTATGAGTGTAGATGGTGCTGTTCTGAAATCGGCGCCAAGCCACGGAAAACAACCAGGACAGAGCGCTTGCATTTAGCGCGCCTATTCACACGAAGGAGAGGATACTTAGAAGCAATCCTTTCAGTGCAATTCCTATACACTTCTCTTTCTTTCATTTTCATACAGATGGTGCCATGGCACAGCAGCACTACCTCAGAAGCCGCCCCTGGAAACAATGTTTATGTAAATACAGTCATGACTACCGATAAATGCACAGCTAGCATTAATCTTCGTGTTGAGAGGAGGTTTGAAGTAAATAATGCTCCTCCTTTCTATTTCCTGTTAAGAGTTAACATGCATTCCAGAGAGAATAACTCTGTTGTGTAAGATATATAATTCATACAGTTAAAAAAAATACAAATTTGACAATCTCTATGAATCAATTATCATGTTAAATAAGGAACTATATTTTTCTACACAACAACCTATTCCACGACAGCAACCAATAAGAGATGACTACTTCATGTGAGCATTAAGAGATACAGGGCATGCTTATTGAAACAGATCTTAATAAGCATCAATGATACAGTATGTACCAACTCGCTAATCACAAATATACAATGAATGGAGCACACTACCCTATGCAAGAAAGAGATGTTCACCAGTAGATAGCAGCAGTGTATTAAATGCTAACTTTCCATCTACTTTAGTAATGGAAAATGCACAAGACCAAGTCATGTTGGGAGCATCTGCATGGAATTTTAAGAAGACTCAAGATGCATGATATTTCAAGAATGCCACAAATACAAGATACTTGGTTAAACCAAGAGCCAAAATTTCCAATAGTTTTGTAAAGATTTTATGAGAACTGATTGTGTAGTCATTCCTTGGTGGCACAAATGAAATAGCCATGCAGAAAATGTCAGTGAATCTCACAATAATTTCCTTTAGGCACCCACATCCAAATGTTAATCTTATTACTAGGTGTAACTAAAGAGAAGACTCCTCTACTCGTAATATTGCTTAAAGAGTAAACAAAACTACTGTTCTTTTTTGTAAATCCCATAAATATGTTAAAATAATTAAAATATCTGTTCCTGGTTGTAATATGCACACAAAACATATTAACAAATATGATGCCTGCCTCGGTAGCGTAGATGGTAGCATGTCTAACTCTCATTCAAAAGGTCCCAAGTTTGAATCTCAGTCAGGGTGATTTACTTGGATATGATTTTTATGGGGTTTTCCCTTATACTGAAAAATGAATGTCAGATAACTCTAAGCTCTATGGACCCTGGACTCATTTGAACATCATTTCACCCATTTCATTCATCATTCAATATGATTTAACGCTGGAGGATGAAACACATATTCTAGAAACTGTAACTCTTATTCATAATAATATACATTGTTTTAAAAAAAGAAGACTATCATGCTCATAATACTCGAGCAACTGAACTGATACATCTGCACCATCACCAATTGACCAGAACAATCAACAGTATTTCCCACAAAGGAGTAATTTTGTACAACAAGATACCCATATCCATCAAGGCATTCTCACGAAAAATGCTCAAGAACAAACTCAAATTTTATAGTGTAAATCAGCAGTCTTCACAACATGCTAAAACGGGTATTGGGTAAGCAGTGCACCAACAAATGCACTGTAGTGTGGGCAGGTGGGCAGAGAGAGGCAAGCTGTTAGCTTGTGGGGTGATCAGTATAGGCTCGTTAGTTACCTGTGTATGGACGTTGTGTACAAGATGGCTACATGTTCACAAAGGTCTTCTACCCCTATGTTATTTAACCCTTCATGGGAGCAGGATATATTTTTTACACAATTTGATAATCTTGCGTGATGTTTAATATGAAATAAGGTCCTTAATGTGATACGAAAATATAATCTCCAGTGCCACTATGACACTTGTCATGCTAGTGATTAAGAGAAATTAGAAGGTGATGAATGAATCACAATGCTGGAGCAGTTACGGGACACCAGCAAACAGGTACAGTACGGTTGCTGTTATTTATTCTATTGTCTGTTGTGATTATAATTAGTAATTACTATTATTAGAATTTATTATCATTATTATTATTCCACTGATTTGAGTCACAGAACGTTTCCTCCGGTTACTGTTCAACTATGTTAGTCTTATCAGTATTTTGTGTTATTTACAGGAAGACGTTCATGGAGATGTTAGTATTAGAATAACTTACAAAATTGCTTTGCGTCTTGCAAGGAAACTGACCATTCAGATGGCAAATTATTTAATGCATGATAGATGCTGTCGAAAAACTACGTCCTAGTTAAGTTGATTATTTTTAGTCCATCGCATTATCTCCTACAACTGTAATGCGACGTATCCATCTCGGTCAGGGTGAGTTACCTGGAAAAGGTTTTTTCCAGGGTTTTCCCTTACCCTGAAAGACGAATGTCGGGTAACTCTGGGCTTTATGTGCTCCGGGCCCATTTGCCCGCCTTGGTAGCGTGTCTGCCTCACGTTCAAGAGGTCCCGAGTTCAAATCTCGGTTAGGGTGAGTTATCTGGATAAGGTTTTTTCCGGGGTTTTCCCTTATCCTTAAAGACAAATGTCAGGTAGCTCTAAGCTCCATGGACCCCGGACTCATTTGAGCATCATTTCACCAATTTCATTCACCATCCGATATGACTTTTAACGTTGGATGACGTAAATTTAAAAAAAAAAAAAAAAAAAGCTCAAGGCCCATTTGAGCATCAATTCACCCATTCCATTCATTGTCCGATATGACTTAACGTTGGAGGACGTAAAATTACAAAAAGCACATTCATTATGTTTTCACTGGCTCTGGACAAGTGTGGATATATCCCATACAGCACAGCTTGTGTGACCGTTCGCCTTGGTCAGGAACATAGGATAATTAATTATGTAGGATGTCAGACGTATAGTAAGAAGTTTGATTGTAATTGGGAGTAGTTTTATATTGCAATGATATAAACGTTTAACTGAAAGAACATATCGACAGAGTATAGCTAGATTTTGCAAGTTGGGAAACACATCTGGCTAAGGTATGCCGCCTCCTTTGTCTGGTAACAAAAGCGAACTGAGGCAAATGTGCCCTAAGGCTAGCATAGGTGCCGCTCTGTCGCGTCTAGGTTTAATTGAATCTTTAAAAGTACGTGTCTTGTACTGATTTCTGAGGGATTATATGCATTCCTGAGTGCTCCCTTCGGAACGTGCTTGCCCATAAAGTATACTGCAAGCCTGGGAAAGTTTGTAGCATTTCTCCGTCATGCGCACACCTAATATTTCAAAAATAGAGGGAAGCAAAATTATGAACTATCCAATCACTCACTAGTAATGTATCCACGTGACGTCCCCCAAAATTGAAAACCTTGCGATAGTGGGGGTAGTTTTAGCTATGGCAGAACTTAAAAGTTTCTGGTCAGATCACTCAGTCACTGGACACCGGGGAAGCGACCCACGTAACACTCAGTTACTATACACCGCAGAGTGACCCGCGGTTACTAAGTTGCATGGCTCGAAGGAGTGAACCACGCGTATACTAAGTTATACAATACCGCGGATAAACCGCGTGCATTAAGTTACGAGACACCGCGGAGTGAACCAGTCAGCGTCGTGAATGCGAACCTGTAACCACACGTAGACGCGCGCAGTAAGAGAAACAACCAGATAGCGGCTTACAATTGGTGGCCAGTCGAGCTAGTGTTGCAGGTGATAATAAATTGAGAATGGACAAATGCGGATAGTTTTTCTCCAATACCACAACCACGCCAGGAAGTACCCACGCCCTGAACCCTGAGCACCTACGAGAGTCCTCATGCCGAGCGCCTGGAGAAAAACCCTGCCTGTACCAAAAATCTCCCCACCTGTGACCCCTCTCCATCACCGCTATCTAAATATGAGGTGCTGAGATAAGGGAGATCTCAACCGGGTTACATCAGAGCCTGAACCGCCTTACTTGCTATCTTCATCAGAGGTGTTGACATAAATCTGAAAATCAGGGAAGATCTTGTCCTTATGAAGCAGACAACCGGTGAGGATATTTATCTTGCTTTAGAACAATGGACAATTTCTCCCTTTCTTGGCCAAAACTCGTATCACTGACAAACCAGCCATGCATGGTAGTAATATGGGGCAGGACATATGCAATGCAAAATGAAGGAAATTAATGTTCCTCATAGCACTGTACCTGTGCACAGTATAATTCACCAAGAGAATTTATGTGCCAAGACACTTAACATGAATCATGTAATGGATGTAATGGTGACAACTAATTTCATACGAACATAAGGCTTAAATCACAGATAATTTAAAGAATTTCTGTACAACCTTGACAGAGTTATAGGAAAGTGACATTTTATACAGAGGTGTGATGGCTTAGTCGTAGAAAACTCCTCAGCTGTTTCTTCGCTTTGCGTGAGGAGATTGCTTTGTTCATGGAGATGAATGGCAGGAACGTACCAGTGCTTACAGACAGAAAATGGACCTGTGACTTAGCCTTTCTCGCCGACATGACTGGTCAATGACCTCAGTGTACACTTTCAAGGAAGAGATCAAACAATTGTGCAGACGTATGGAAACATCAAGGCATGCAAATAAATGCTATTGTTGTGGAAAGGACATTTAATTGATATGAACACAACAAATTTTCCAAATCTTGCATCCGTTATTACGTCATTCGAAGCATTATGTTCCACAAAGTATGCAGAAATGCTGGAAAAACTACACAAAGAATTTGAAGCTAGATCTGTGGAAGTTGTTAACATGGAAAATGAATAGCAACTGCTTGCAGTTCCATTTTCATTGAATGCCAAAAATACTGCCCCTAAGTACTAATTAGAATTAATTGATCTTCAAAACGACCTTGAGCTGAAAGAAAAATAAGACAGCCGACAAAATAATCTCTCGTTTATAATAATATCAAGAGAGATAGATTTCCAAACTTGCATCATTGGCAGCAAGAATGTTGTTTACATTTGGCTCAACATACATTTGTGAGCGAGTGTTTTCATGTAATAAGTTAGCTAAGCCATATCAGCATAACAGCTGATGAGAGCCTGAAGGCATCTCTGAGGCTCAGCTGTGCTCAAACATTAGTACCAAATAAACAAACTGGTTGAAAAGAGAAAGAAAGCTTCAAAAGTGCATAAGTGGGTGTATAGACTGTATATTAACCACAGTTGTGTTAAGTTTAAATACGTGAAACTATTCATAGCTTTAACAATTTATTATTATTATTTAGTTGTTCTATATGACACAGCATTAACCGCTTCGCCGATGGCCATTTAAACTCTTCAGGGGCTGGAAAAGGATACCCAATAAACAGAATAAGACATTTAAATTGTTAAATGCTGTAAAAATGCATCATAAATACAATTCCATATCTTCCATATTTATTAAGTTATTTAAACGAAACAAAAACTCGTTTAAAACCCATTAAAGGCAATATACCTCTACAGTAACAATAAAGTAGAGACTACATTAATATATTGTTGAAATTTCACTACTTTGTTTCACTGTAGCTAAATGAATGGCACATTTGAAATTATTAAATTTCAATGTTAACTATGGCCTATCCCATTGGTGAAAGGGTTAATAAGACTGTCCTAGAATGTGATATATATATTTATGTTAGCCTATTAATTTCCTAAAAGAAATGGCTGAATAACTGGTATGCTAATTACATATAATATACATATTTAAATACATGTGAACATTGTATGCTTCGACTGTCTCTGAACGTGACTAAGAAGTTGTATGACACTACAGAAAATCTGCCACTGCACCACTGCTTACCCGTTAACAGTTCTGAGTGCACTAACGTGCTTGCAGGTAAGAGACGGCAGCACGAGGGTGTATGCTGCCGCTGATCACTGGTGTAAATGATTTTCTGGAATTCAAACTGTAACCCATTTATTGTTCATGCAATTTCTTCTGTTGTGTATATTGTAAATAATATTATGCAAGACTGACGAAGACATATATAATTATTGTACATCAATCGGTGAATAAATTCCATTCTATTCTAGTGTATAGAAAATTAGATCCATCGCACAAAATATAAACAGTTGTGGGTATGAATAACAGGTAAGGAAGGGAGCATGATAAGCTGACTGCTACAAGCGTATAGTCGGGTGAACAAACAACTGCAGCCTGGCAATGCTATCGATTACGAAACGTACGCTGCCTTATGTTTACATATTTCTATTGCCTTATGCAACATATACAGAGCAAACAATGTATACCACATGGACATATTGAAGTCAATATTTATTTTTACAATATTTAGAATACAATTTTGGCACAATATGAACACGATTATCGTTTTAATATGCAATGCATTTTTACATTTTAATATGCATGCTATGCATTTTCAACACTACCTATAGCTCGAACCTTCAGTGATACAATCCTCCTTAAAAGGTACATTTTTGTTTAGTTGTTCCTGTGCATGCACCTATTACAGTGAATCACCATAATTGAACCCAGATACAACAGAACTCTGTATAGGTACCCACTATTTTTCTCCAGTACCGATCTGAATTTATTTTGTATCTTTTGTATACCAAGATTTTCAGATGCATATTCAGCTTTTCGCTTAATTTCTCTATTAGTTGTAGAGCTCTGGGCATTTCTAGTACGGATGATTGTAAACATGTGATGATGTTGAGAACGTCATTTATGACAATGTTGTACAATGTTAAAGTGTTTGTTCCCTTTTATTTCTGAATGACACAGTTTGCATTTTATTATATCATCTTCTAATAGTAAAATACTGTGAACCAAATTCTTTAATATATTCCTATATTTTGTCTTTGTGTGATCAGAAAAAGCAACACTTCAAGGGAGCAGGAGGTGCAATGTATATGTGCACAGACTGTACAGGGAGTAGGGGCAGGGGTGGGGAACCTCTGACAGTACTCCCAAAAGTCCAGTTGCAACTCAACCTAATTTCCGTTCATTCTAATGTTAACGCTTACGAAATCCTCAGCCTAATCATAACAAAGATTCTATTACTACTCAGAGTTACTGATTCAGGTATATTGCCATGCTTTATAAACACTTTGTCTTGGAGCAGTATTGTGCCTGTTGTTGCATTCCCAATTATGGAGTTCAGAGCATGTAATATTCGTGGAAATAAACAAGGAAAGGTGCTTGCTTTACTTAAATAATAAAACTGTGTATTTAAGTTTCCCAAATTAATTTTAATTTATTTTTATCTTATTTCTGGTAATAAATATAGCACGAATATTTACAATGTACTACAATAAAGCACAATTATTTGTCACAAACTTCACTTATCTTTTTAAGAAAACTGATGAACTTTCTGCATCGAGTCTCTTGAATTCTGTGGAAAGTTTGTCAATTTTCTTAAAAAAAAATAAGTGAAGTGACAAATAATTATATTTTATTGTAATATGTATCACTTCACTGTTGTTAGCTCCTGTTTTTTTTATATACATATTTATAATGTAATTTGTGAATATTACTTGAAATTCTGGTGGTATATGAATCAATAATTTAAATCAATACTTCGAAATAAATAAATCTTCCCATATTTACAATTTCAAATGAATGCATTTAACAATAATCAAGGTTTTCTTGCAGATATCACAATTTTGAATGTACATGTATGTAACACTAACTTTCTGTGCTGTATTTCAACAACAAGGCCTTTGTTATTTTGGTTTTATATCACTTGTAAATGATTTCTTGTGCTTTAACTGTTACATATATGTGTTATTTGTAAATAATGTCCAACATTCAAATCAATATATAAGTGCAATGAGGTACTGGCTAATTCTCTCTCCTCAACATAATATTCTGAACAAGTAAATCCACAGATTTACTTCCCATAAAAGCTATGATTACTCAATTTTGTCTTCTGCAATTAATCATTAAATAAAAAACACTTTCATTACTTTAATATACATACTATCTCCTAGTAGCTTCTCTTCTGCATCAATAACACATATGCATCATTCAAAGATATTGCAGCTGTTGCTTCTGAAACTAGTCCCCCATGAAGTGAAAATGTATGTGACAGTATGTGAAAAACCAACTACAAATAGTTTTATCAATAATTTTTATTACTGTTTCTTCCATCTTTTGATTCATGTGTGTCTCATTGAATTTGTTGCATATTTTATATGGTCCTTCAATATTAGCCACATTCTACTGCTTTGGACATCTTCAGCATTTTTACTAGTACTTCATCCCCTATTTCCGAATTCCATTTTGTTTTCCTTCTTTTCACTTTCCTTTTTTTGGATTCCGCTTCCATAATTAGCTCTTATATACTATTTTACTGTTTTCCTCAAAATCGATTTGTTTTCCCACCAGTATGCTTAATCTGCTCAATGAAGAATCCATTATCTATAAATTGTTTGCATCTTTGTTCTTAAGTAATATAAGTTACATTCTAACAGTACTACTTCCTGCAGCCTTGGAACCACTAATGTAATGAATTCATATTTCCATTCTCTTACCTAAGCTTTCAACATACCTAAATTGGTACTTAATTTCTTTGTGCTTCTTCCTAATGGTGGTGGTGCTGCTGCAGTATACATTGCACATGGGTAAGATCATAAGTGTTTTCTTACTTTAGTGAAGTTCGTAAACCCTTTTCACTACAAACTGAAGCAGATGCACCAGTGTCAATCATTACACATTACACTTTGACTATTAATTTTCAACTCTATCTGTGGCAGATACCTGAATTCTAACTGCATTTTGTTATTATGTTCTTGATTTGCTTACTATCCACATGATTTTGATTTTCACTCCTTGTCAAGGATTTCTGACATTCAAGGTCACAGGCATTGCAATATAACCTCTACTTAGATTTCCTGTTTACTATTTCAAGGTTTTGTTGGAATATACAGAGTTCGGGATCTTGATTATAGTTGAGGTCACTGCTCATTGCAGTAGCTGATTAATGTTCAGTTTCCATGAGATTTTCTTATTTACAGAATTGAGATGTGATTCTTGCTTTGAGGTGTTGCCACCTCTTCATGTATTCCAAAATTGTGTCTTGTCTCTAACCCACAAAACGAATTGTCACCACCATATATTTTAGTTTTCGAAGGTCATGTAATTCATTTGTGGGTTCCTTACACATGTATTAGGTGAAGATGGATATTGATTATTTCATACTCCATTTGAACTTAATGTCCTATCTTGACACTTATTGGAATTGGTTTGGCTATTTGGAGGCATACCGAGTGGGATGACTCAAGCGGTTTCATCTGTGGCCTGCATTCGGGAGGCCCGGGTTCAATTCTCATGGCTGACCTACAAGACTCATGGGTTTTCTTTGGGCGGAGGGGGGGGGGGGTTCCCAGGTTGCCAGGTGAATGCTGGGTAGTTTAATTACATCCCCCAAATTTCCTGTACCTCCATTTCATGTCATCTCTCATCTGGTGCTCTCTTTCAGGGTAGAAGTGTCGGAAGTTGTCTAGGCGCCGCCATGACTCCTTGGGTCGGCCACCCTCTGTCTCCTCTCGCCTCATCCTTCCTCCCAGGGATGCCCCACTTGGGGCTTAGGTACAATAAACAACAGGATTTGGTGCCAAATCCCCTCCATAGTAATCCTAATCCTAATTTGGAGGCATACATGTCTTTCCTTCCCTCTGGGAATTTTGGTGAAGCTCACATGATGGCCTCTGTTGTGCTCTGGGTCATTGTTTCATTACTGTGTCTTTGATTGTGACTCATTCTATGGTTTTCACACCTGTGGTTATTATAGTTGTCGGGTTTCCTCTTTTTGTTTAGGAAAGCAGTTAGTAGCTCAATGGTATCTTTGGGTACTATTAGTTCAATTCAGATTTGCCCCAGGAAGTACCTTGTTACAGTAGCAATTACTTCCTGGTCACTCAGAGGAGATTCTGACACTCTGGCTCCGTTAGAGATTCTCATGAAATAATGGGCCATTGACAGGTTTCCTTTGGGATTATATTTTCCTTTAGCCAGTTCAGTCCTAATTTGGTTCTGTACTGACTGTCCTTAGTGTCCATTAAAAAATTAATTTTGGAATGTATGGTATATTTCATCACCTAATAATCATTTTCAGCCATTTGGCAGCTTTTCTCCTTAGGCCTCCTCAAATTTAAAGATCATATGAAATTTGCTTAGTTTTAAAACATTCCCCCACTTCCCTTTAGAATCACTTTGAGTTATTCCCTCTTTCATCATCATATGTTGGGGCAACTATCTCCAACATTAGGTTTTTGGCATACTCTGCTTTACTGCTGGGTGGAAATACATGCTAGTGTACATATTGTCATGACAATTGCTCTAAGTCCTGATAAAGCCATAATTACTATCTACATCTTGATCACTTTCATTTATACCATACATTTAATTTTATATTTTAATATCCATATTTCCTTCTACATGTTTCTTCATTTAAAACCTAACAGGCACACAGCACTGCGCCTGTGTGTGATTGGTTGTGCTACAGCCGGCTTCACTCCTACATAAACTCTGCATGTAAAGTTCGGCCACTTATTAACTTTGCTTTTCAGACACTGTTAGCCTGGGGGAGCGAGAGGCCCATACACCAGCACTAATTGCTCTTTTCTTCAAACACTTCCCTAATTTTATTCATGGACTCCTCTGCTGTATGGGCCATAGCAGAATCTTGTTCAAACCACTCATATGATTTCTCTTCTGTCAGTTCATGATAAAATGGGGTCAAAATGTCATTTCGTCATTCTCTGCATTTACAGTCTGCCCGTGGAATAATAGACAGATCATGAGTCTAATGCTAATAGCACACCAAACTCCAACTTTCCAATCATAATAAGGGATTTCCTGAACACAATGTAAATTTTCAGAGGTCCAGTACCGACTGTTATCGAGTGTTGACACAACCACTAAGGTGAAACCACCTCTTATTGCAAAAGAACGAAGCTGTGGATCTATTAAACCATCATTCACTAATGAAAGAAACCATTCACAATAATGCATTCGTGATGCTGAGTCGCCTTGTTTTAAAACATGGACACTTGAACACTTACATAGATATAAGTACACTTCCAATGTGTAAGGACTATGATACAATGAAGCACAAAATTAATATAATTTTGAGTCGAACTAATACTCAATGCTCCACTTACTGCTATTATTTACCTAGAACCCATTTTGTTAGGATCTTCGTTGTCAGTCGACAACAGCTGATGAGGTTAGGAAGATCCTAACAAAACGGGTTCTAGGTAAATACTAGCAATAAGTGGAGCATTAAGTATTAGCTCGACTCAAAATTATATTAATAAGTACACTTGTACACTTTGTTTTAGTTTTAATAATTCAGTTGCTCTATGTGCAGAAGACTCTGAAATTCCCACCTGTTGTGCTAATTTTGGGATGGATTTGGTTGGTGAACATTAGAAACATGCACCTATATTGTCTAACTTCTCCTCTGTTAACAATGTACAGTTATGCTTTCATTTTTTATTTGCCTCAGAACCAGTGGTTTCAAATTTCTTTGCAATCTCGTGAATTGTAAATCTGGAAGGAGGCACTTCACTGGGAAAGGCTTGAATATACTCTGTGCGAACATGGTTTGGTGATTCCCATTTATAATAACTTTTACACACGACAAGGTGTTGTTCTAGGGTGAAGTGCCTGTTCATGTTGGTGGCCAAGTGGAATGCACAATACTAGCCCCTGCGCACAATGGCAGCCGATTAGTGGGGGGATCCAGCAAGGTCGCAGGAGAGGCGAAATGCTGTGTGCTCTATTAGGTTTTAGATGAAGAACCCCGTACTTTGTAGTCTGAAATATGCTTACAACCTCTTGGATTTTTCTAGTCTTTTCATAATTTTAATTTATTTTATCACTGATTTCTTTTATTTGCTTCTCAAAATTTTTCTCTATTTTATTTTGATTGTCAGCAATTTTTGTGACCAATTACACTTGTGTAGATATTTATCTTCCTATTTCCTCTACATTTTTGCTAACAGCTACTACATCCTTAACTACTGTTTCATTAAAATGTTCATAATTTAATTCCAGCTGCTTTAGTTCATGATTTGTGGTCTCATTGATTTTACTACAATTTACTTTGGCTTCATGTATTTCTGAACTTAACAGTTTTAATATTCACACTGAAATTTTAGTTGTCCCCAATTTCATCACTTTTAGTATTCAAATCAGCTGCTAACTGACACTGAATAAGTTTTATTTCAGTAGCAAGTTGTTTTGCTTTAATAAACTTTCCTGGCTTTTTTGTTCTCATCTTGTTTCTCAAACTTGCCTTATGTTCCTTACTAATTTTGTCTATCTTCTGCCTACTAATTGTATCTATTATTTCTTTTTGGTCTTTATGGTAATTACCTATTTGTTCCAAATTTTTCAGTGATTTCCCGTCACATCTGACTCAGCAACTGTATTAAGCTCAGATGTTCCAGTTCACATTTGATGATTGTACTCTATTCTGGCTCTCTGTATTTCCTAAAATAATAACACTTTCCTCTACCCTATACATTTTGTTTAGCTTTCCTATAATTTTGCCATTCCTTAGATGTTTATGTATATATATGTAGTATATACTATTCTACTTTATTTTTACACAACAGAATGCAGTATATGAATGCAAATATTTTCTTTTTTTAATTTTTGGGCTTATTCTTCTGAAGTTACAAGTGCCAAGCTGCTGTAACTTATTATGGCTGAGGATACATTAGAGGTCATTGGTAAACAAAATTTTGTGGTCCATAGTGAGGCTCGTCAGCTGATTTGGAACATCCAGAAAAATGTGACAAGGAATCAGGCAAAATTTCTTGAATTTTCTACTCAAGTAGGTAACAAAGAGGGCAGCAGACTATTGTGGGAAATAAGTAAATTTCAATCTGAAGATTATAAAGGAAAGTAAACAATTTCAAGAGCAAAGTGGACATACTGTTGTATTTTCAACACTGAAAAAAAAAAAAAAAAAAAAAAAAAAATACATGGAAAGAAAACTGAAAAGTGTTTGTAGATGAATATGACAAGTGTGTTATACAGAATATTGTTCAGTACAAAAAGTAGTTCCAAACGCAAAGAAACTTCTGCCAATTGTTAAGCAGATAATATGTTTGTTTTTTTTGGGGGGAGGGGCACAAAATCTTTGATAAGAGTTTTAAAAACTATTCGCTGCAAGCGGAGAAAATTTGGAAGAAAAGGGATAATTTTAATTGAGAAACCTGAAACTGTGCAGTGGCATCATTATTGTACACATTAAAGCTTTGCAGGAATCTGCAGAAACCACATTTATTTAGATGAAACTTGGTTGGACAATAACATAACCGTGAAAAGGCTTTGGTAGTCTGAAGAGGTTTCTGACTGGCCGAAAGTTACAATGCAGAAAATTGGCTCATTCTATTACATGGAGGAGGCAAGAAGGGAATTTTGAATGTAGCAAAACATGTCTATAAGGCAGGAAGCACCAGTGGAGATTACCGTGGCCACATGAACCAGCAAAATTTTGAGAAATGGTTGAAATAAGTGCTTATTCCACACATGGCATCTTCCTCAGTTATAATTTTGACAACACTCTGTATCATTCTGCATTTCTTGCAGAAACATGGTGTTAATTGCAATAAAGAAATGAAGAAAAGAAATTTATTGCCCCTTCTGGAAGTCCATTGCCCAAGAAAATCGAATACAGAACTGATAGTGCTTTCATAAGTTTAGGATACACACCAGCAAGATTACTACCAGTAAGATTTAAACCATATTAAGCTTGCTTGGGATAAATAAAAGATCCTGTGAGAAGCCGCAACTTATAGGGAACCTGAGTTTGCATAAACTGCAAGAACTTACTCTGGAGGCCAGAGTGGACTGGATAGGATTTTGTAAGAAAATGGAAGAAACAGAAGCTCAATAGTGATAACAATGAACATATTTTCAGTGTCCCTAATACACATTTTGAATTAAAATTAAATGTACACTACAGTAAAAAGGTAATCCTTAAATGGTGTGTCATCTACATGATTAGACAAGTAGTGCCAGTTAATGTGCTTTGTCATTTACTTGTACTGCTGCCCACCTCGGTAGCATAGATAGTAGCATGTCTGCCTCACGTTCAAGAGGTCCCGAGTTCGAATCTCGGTTAGGGTGAGTTATCTGGATAAGGTTTTTTCGGGGTTTTCCCTTATCCTAAAAGATGAATGTCGAGTAACTCTAAGCTCTATAAACCCTGGACTCATTTTAACATCATTTCACACATTTCATTCATCGTCCGATATGACTTAACGTTGGATGTAAATCGCACACGCGCACGTACACACACACACACACACACACACACTACTCGTACTGTTCAGTTTTATGCATTCACTGAAAACAGTGAAAGGTAAACTGTCTATCTGGCCACTAACACCTTCCCTCTCTGATGGCATTCTTACTCAGTGTAAACATGATCTTATTCCAACCATAAAGAGCTTGATCCCATACAATATGTGATGCTATATTTTTGTTGGTGTATTAAAAAAAATTAACTGATTTGGAAGCTTTGTGATTTTTGTTAAATATTATCTGATTACATGATTTCATGAGGTACCATGCCAACAAGCCAGCATGACATTAAATACTCCAACTGACTTGCATTTCCTCCCGGTAAATCATTGTATCTCGTAAAATGCTCAATGGTTAAGAAGCAACCGGACAGAGACCGGGCGATCTGTGGTTCAAATACTACCTATGGCATTGCATTTTTCAGGCTGATTCTACCTATCCAAACTTTTCACATGGGTAGTGTGGAAGAACAATTAATTTCCATTTATTGACCTAATAGTTGTATAACTATGGAGCATGGGATTTTAGAACTTACAGCATAGTCAGTCGCCACAAAAGATATGTATCTCATATATGAGATCTAGTGGTTTACTGAAGAAAAAAAATGAGTTAGAGAATTTATATCATGCTGGCATGTTGCCAGGGTAGCTCAGTGGTTGAAAGCAACTGACAGAGACTGGAGATCTGTCGTTCAAATCCTGGCTATGGCGTTGTATTTTTCAGCCTGATTCTACCTATACAAACCTAGTCCTACACATGGTAGTGTGGAAGAACAATTTCTATCAATTAACCCAAGGTACTCAATGTTGAAAAATTCTGCCAAGAGGAATCGCTTGAATTTTGTGCTGTCTATATTATCTTACAAATGTTCTAGGTTATGCATAAGAAAGAAAAGAACTCAGAAAATCTACAGTTACAGATAATATTTATGTGGGATTTTGTCCCAACAAAACAGTGGGATTTTAGACGTACGATAAAACAACTTATATTGCTTTAAATGTTGAGGATACCATACTTCAGTCATACCTAGGTAATATGTTAATCAACTTCCATAATCATAATAATAATAATAATAATAATTAATAATAATGCATTATGGGATATTTCACCCCTATTCTTCAGACCACAAAGCACTTTGGATAAATACAGATGTACAAGCTGGAATTCAGTATCAACTGACTTGCAATTTCTCAGTCCCAGATCACAGACTAAATCATTTAGATCAGAAGAAGGCCCTCATCTGTCCCAACTTCAAACTTAATATCAACCCAAAATAGTAAACAAAGCTGAGGACGAAATAGATGTATTTATGTATTGTGAAACTAGTCCTAAAGAATTTATAATTTTTTAAATGGATACGTGAAGTTTGTCACAAATTATACTTTATTGTAACAATAAGGAGAGTTTACACAGCCTCGAGTAGACACTGTACACCAACACTAATACAAGGTTCGTTTGATAAGTTTGGTAAATTTTCCTGAAGGGATGGAAATTCTTTGTTAAATGGATAAGTGAAGTTTGTCACAAATTATATTTTATTGTAACAATTAGGAGAGTTTACACAGCCTCAAGTAGACACTGTACACCAACACTAATACAAGGTTCGTTTGATAAGTTTGGTAAATTTTCCTGAAGGGATGGAAATTCTTTGTTAAATGGATAAGTGAAGTTTGTCACAAATTATATTTTATTGTAACAATTAGGAGAGTTTACACAGCCTCAAGTAGACACTGTACACCAACACTAATACAAGGATTGTTTGATAAGTTTGGTAAATTTTCATGAAGGGACGGAAATTTTGTTGCAACTTTGTGGGTAGTAAGCTTGATTATTCAAAAGATAGTACAGAAAATTTGAATGTGCTACAATATACAGTTCATTGACAGCCGTCTGGACTGGTCGTGATAGCTGGACTGCCACACAAGTCAAAACTAAATTGGATGATGTTCACACGGACTCTGCACCAACATTGAAGACCATTTACTTTTCAATCAATGAATTTAAACATGGTCATAGAAGCACTGAAGATAAATTGCACTCTGGTCACCCAATTAAGGTCATCACATAAGACACAATTGAAAAAAATCCATGATTTGGTTATGCAAGACTGCCAAATCAAAATTTGTGAGATTGCTGAGGCTGTAGGCATTTCAACTGAGCGAGTGCATAATATTCTGCATGAAAAATTGGTAATGAAAAAGCTGTGTAGACGACAGATGTCACGATTGCTCACAGTCAACCAAAAGCACATTCAGAAGAACACTTCTACTGAGTATCTGGCAATGTTTAATCGCAACCCACAAGATTTTTTGCACAGATATGTGGCCGTAGATGAAACTTCGATCCATCATTACACACTTGAGTCACAGCAGTCAAAACAATGAACAAAGGCTGATGAAACTGCACCAAAGAAGGCATGGACCATTTTGTCGACTGGTAAGGTGATGGTCACTGTTTTTTGGGGATTCTCAAGGAATAATCCTCATAGACTACCTGAAAAAAGGCAGAACAATAACTGGAGCCTACCTTTTTTTTTTTTTTTTTTTTTTTTTTTTTGTAATTTACGTCCTTTAACTTTTAAGTCATATCGGATGATGAATGGAATGGGTGAAATGATACTCAAATGGGCCCAGGGTCCATGGAGCTTAGAGTTACCCAACATTCGTCTTTTAAGATAAGGGAAAACCCCGGAAAATCTTATCCAGGTAACTCACCCTGATCGAAATTCGAACTTGGGACCTCTTGAACGTGAGGCACACATGCTACCATCTACGCTACCGAGGCAGGCATCTGGAGCCTATTATGCCTCATTGTTGTATCATTTGCAGCATGAGTTTACTGAAAAGAGACAGATTGAAAAAATACAAAAAGTGCTCTTTCACCAGGATAATGCACCATTGTACCCATCAGCAATTGCAATGGCAAAAGTGCATGGGTTGGGCTTTGAATTGGTTCCACATCCACCTTATTCACTAGACTTAGCCTCAAGTGAATTCTTCCTGTTCCCAAACTTGAAAATTTGACCTGGTGATAAGAGATTTTCATCAAATGAAGTGATAGTCACCGTCAACGAGTATTTTGCAGATCTTGATGGAATCCATTTTTCCAACGAGATGAAAAAGCTGGAACATTGCTGGACCAAGCATATAGCCATCAATGAAGACTATGTCGAGAAATAAGGTGAGATGGCCACGAAAAAACAAATTATTCTTGGTTTTTTAACAGACTTATCAAACGACCCTCATATGTACTTCCTTGCAAAAACACAACACAGTGATAGACAGGCAGTGCCATTTGCAAAGTGACTGTTTGCTGTGTGCTGCTAGAGGTACAAGTGTTGAACTGCTGAAAATGATGCACTGCTTCTAAGCCTCATACAGTGATTTCGCTCGTATCATCATTATAACAAAATATGTGATTTGTACAAAAACTGTGGGTGATACAATGTTATGAGTATCATTTTTTAATTCTGGAGGTCGAAATACATAAATGCCTACGTTTTCCAAATAAATTTTTGTGACCTTGCAATTTGTTGCATTGTTTCCTAATGAAGTTCAAACCCTTCCACTAAAATTATTCTAGGTTTTGAAAAAACTACTAAAATATATGGCTTTTTATTATTAAGGAGTATAAAAGTGCACATAGCCAAATATACTTTTTCTAGCCAATCACACTTGATATGAGCCATTAGCATTACACTAATTTGCTTATTTATGCTTTAATTGTTTCGTTTTTTTGAAGTGATTACTATCTATTTTTATGTAATTTGTGTATTTCGGTCCTTGTGAACCCTCTCGTTTTCCTAACCTATCTAGTTTGTCATTTTTATTTACGGAGTTTTTTGAAAGACAAAATGTATTGTTCTAACTCTTATACACTAAAGGAACTTAAAGATATTATGCCAGAAATCACAAAGATTCCTGTTTTGAGCTTATGTGAGTGATATTTCATGAGATGCCCACTTGAGAGCAGATCAACATTTCCAAGATCATTAGTTAATGATTTTAGTGCATCTGTGATAGCACAGCTTTTTCGGCGACCCTCAGTTCTCTCATGCAATTGAGAGAGCTCACAGAACAGTTACTGTAAGTTTAATGATCCTATATTTCACGAAGATATTTGGCAGCAAAGTAAATCTTAATCCAAATATTGGAACACAGGCATAACACCAATTACAGTTACTATGAGTTTAAGTTCTGTTCATATATCAATGTTTACACGGCTCAACTCATATCAATACAGAACTAGTGTGAAAACAAGCATGTTCATGACATTACTAGAAAATCAAGAAAAGAAAGAAAACAAACCGTTGAAACAAAATTAGATACAGAAGTGTAATTACAAAAGCAATAACTCCATTTAATAAATTGATGTAAAAGATACAGAATGTGAGTACACTAACAAGGTTTATATCAAACTCCAAGAAACACACGTTAAAGGAGTACCATGATTTAAAGATTAAATCAGAAAAGTGGACTAAAACTATTAGCAGAAAATTTAGCATTATGTACATAAAAAACATTATTTGTTTGTATTTATCTGATAAGCGCTTTTGAACTGTTCCTTTATCATAATCTAAGTTTCAATAATGTGGTATTTATTATATGATTTTTATACTATTTAACTACTTTTAAAAGTTGCTGCGTGTTTAATAGTTTTGTCATTTACTATATTGAGTACTGACAGCTGTTAATGTTACAGATGGGAGACAGTTTATTAAGGATGTTACATACCTCTTTACATCCCATATTAGGTTTCTGTTCCATATACTTACAAGTTACTATAATTTGAAAATTCTTCACCTAGGATCTTGTTCAATCACTCTGAAAATTTCCTGGGGAATAGATTTTAAATGAGCAAAAGATATTTCTCGAAAAAGTAATAGGGCATATTCACCTTCTCAATTTAGAAACTTACTTACATAGGTGAAGCAGTCAGCACATTCAGAAGGGACTAGGTAAACAGATACCAACAGTAGCTAGCAAAAATCACAAAATATATGTTGCCAACATTGGATAATATTAGAGTTTATCCTACACTGAGGTTTAGGCTATACTTTCAGACCGCTCTTAAACTTATATACAAACATCGCTGGACTACACATTATGGTTTAGGGCCCTCATTATTATAGCTACACTTTGTGGTTAAGGTCCACAGCACACATGGCTTCCACTGTTTGGTGTGTAACAAGTAGACAGCAGTGGGAATGATCCCTTAGCCCCTCGGGTGGGATGCATGTGTTGTAATGGTGTCACAGTTGAATCTCAAACTTAAGTGCTTTTTATTCATGTATATTGCCATACAGTTTAGCAGGAGTTCTTAGAAGTGATGTTAAGTACATTCGGTGGATATTCATTAAAGGGAGGATGTAAAACGTGTTGTTTTGATAATTTCGGGACTTACAACCCTACGGAACATTAACTCTTAATTAAATTTGTTTATGGTATGTTTTGCACTATACACTATGTGAAAAATGTCTAATTTCAAAACGTGATGATTATATTGCTGTCTTAAATTTTGATTTTGATTTTTACTGTCCTTAGAGCGAGCTGTAACCATTAAATTAAAATGTGGCACAGTTACACTGAAGTGTTTTACATGCATAGTCATGCATTCTATTGACTACTTAAATGTCTACAATTTCAAATTATACTTACAAAGTATGAAGAATAGTAGTACTTGAAAGTTACTGTGATTTCGCGTTAGCAGTGTCATCAACGTAATTACAACATGGAAAAATATTAATCCTACAAGCCATGGATCATGCCATTCAATCTGAAAAATAATCATTTTAATTAGTTGTAACAAAAGCATAATATAAACTAAACATTAAAAAGATTGAAAACTTCATTAGAGCTAACACATGACCACATTTATAATTATAAAATAACTAAACTTTGGTGACAAAACACCAACTCCTTCTGTTTATGTAGATGCTAGGTTACATAATGTATAAATAAAGTCATTATTCTACTTTAAAGCTAATGTTTTGAAGATTTATAACAACACGGGGACCAGCAAGGTATAAAATAAGTTATATAAACCATAATCACTTAAATAATGTTACTAACACTTTGTAGAAACGTCCAAATACCGTCGATTTCATCCGTAGCAATCAACTGCGGATCCACCATATTTGCCGCAACTCATTTGTTTCCATTCAGTTACCGGGTAGGCGTGTTAGTTTGCTGATGTGCTTGACGTAGCCTATAGGTGTACGGAAGGCCAGCTAGACCTCCTAACTTCACTTGATTACAGAAGAGAATGAATAAAGAAACTTAATAAGAAAAACATTAGCATACTATTCAATAACTGCCATTTAAAAATAACAGGAAAAAGTCTTATGCAGTATCATATTTCAGGGGCTAAATCCTAAATAACCTGATTTTTAGATAACTGTTAAGAATCATACTAAATGAAAAAGTATTAAAAGGGGTACTTTTCTATGTTAATTCTCCTGAATCACACTGCTGTGTTCAAAATAAAAAATAGTGTTTTGTTTTAAAAGTCATGATTTTACTATGCCCATCTTTAAAATGAACATCATGACCGGTCCAGTATTTCCACTTTTACGTGTATGTAGAGGAAGTACATTCTACCTAAATATTTCGAATCGAGATTCGCCAGAAATAGGTATTTTTTTAATTCCCTGGAACTTAAAAAAGGCATTTTAGAAAGAAAAAACTCCGCGCCTGAGTCTGTATGAGTGTGAACAGCTTAGGTAATTTAAAAAAGTCGGTTACATACCAAACTTGGTGTTTTTCAAAGAAGCGATAAGAAAAATTTCAAGAAAATCCTCCCCCATTCAAGACTACCCTTTACATGGAATAGTTTTCCAAAATTATAACTCTCAAAAATGACTAACGATTTTGACTAAAATACAACATGTTTAAGATATTTTAAGATATTGCAAATGAAATGTATATATTAAACTTCTGGGGATGTCTTTTCATTCTGGATGACTTATGTATTACCATCAAACCGTAGGAGATAGACAAAATGTATATATTAATAAACACTGTCTTAATATCACACATTTCTGTGAATCCTCCATAATATACCTGAAGGTGAAATATGGATTGTAACACAAATTTGAACAAATAAAAAGTAGATCTCATTAAAACACGCAAATTACGTGAAGCTTTTACGGAGTGAAGAACTTCCGAATTATTCATTGTTACTTACCTAAATTGTACAGTATTGTTATGCCCGCCTCCGTAGGGTAGATGGTGGCGTCTGCCTCGCGTTCAAGTGGTCCCGAGTTCGAATCTTGGCAAGGGTGAACTATCTGGATAAGGTTTTTATCAGGGATTTTCCTTTATCCTTAAAGATAAGTGTCAAATAACTCAGTTCTATGGATGGGCTCATTTGAGTACCTTTTCACTCATTTTATTAATTGTTCTATATGAACTAACGTTGGAGGACGTAATTAAAAATAAAAAGACTTATACTTTTCTCAAATGGAAAGTCGTCATTCACTTTTTTATGAAATGGAATTTCAAAGGCATCACATAGTGACCAGCTCTTTTAAGATTTTACCATGCCTTAAGGCCTATTGTATTCCCATAGTTCCTTTGCAGCTACAAGAACATTAAGAATCAAATAAATTCTGCAAATGTTTATCTCGGCTAACATGAAGTAGATGGAGATATGAGCGTCTGTAAGAAGAGCTTGTGCAAGAATAAAGAAAGTAACGGGAGTGTTACACGCCAGATTTTTTTTTTTTTTAAATTTCTTTACCATGTACATAGTAGGTAGTGAAGGTATTGTATTCCACTTAAAAATTCAAACTTTTTAAAATTTAAGTCCTCCAACGTTAAGTCATATCGAACGAAGAATGAAATGGATGAAAAGATGTTCAAATTAGCCCAAGCTCCACAGAGCTTACAGTTACCAGACATTCATCTTTCAGAATAAAGGAAAACCCCGAAAAAGCCTTATACCGATAATTCGTTCTCAAACTCGGGACCTCTTGAATGTAGGGCAAGTGACCTACAGTACGGAGGTGGGCAGTGGCCACAAGTACCATATCAGTCAAGGTTGCCTACAAAACCTTTGTGCGTATTACTTCGTCTTCGCATCAAACATTTTATATTACTCCATAGATCAAGAGTAAATATTTCTAAAATATTGCAAAAGGGAAGGCATGTTCGTTATATGGGATAGTGCCACTTTCTACAGCGTGGCCCAGTGTCTCATTCGGAGAGAGCATGTACTTTTCTTCTCTTCTGATTTGCACGTGTAAATGGGTGAGCATGAGTTTGTAATGTAAATCTGTAGCTTTTTTTATTTACGTTCTCCAACGTTAAGTCATATCGTACGATGAATGAAATGGGTGAAATGATGCTCAAATGAGTCCGGAGTCCATGAAGCTTAATGTTACCTGACATTCGTCCATCAAGAAAGGGAAAACCCCGGAAAACCCCGAACATCGGAATTCCCGATAGAACTAGCTGGCAGGTAGGGCCAGACGGGAAGCATTCAGGCCACGCCTACCCATTTATCTCGTGTCACTAACTGAGGGGATGATTAGAAGAGTGGCATAAGCCCTGTACCGTCTCTTTCCCCTCGCCCTGACGTCTGGAACCTTCGGGATGATTTCCCGAACCACGAGGCTTCCAGAAACAGCGATCTTCCTATATAAAGCTGCAGTGGGCGAGTCAGTTCAGTTCTTGGCGAGCAGCCGGAGGAGCGCTGTGCTAGTGAACGGACGGGAAGACTGTGTACGTGCATCAGAGGAGTTGTACGTAATTGTGAGTATAGAGTGGACCTGTGACAGACGAACTGGCGAATTGTAATCGGCAAGTGTTCCAACTGTAATTCGGTGGAAATAAAGAACATTTGAGTTTGTGCAATTGGACTTTTAATTTCACGAACCAACAAAGTCACCTTATACACTAGATGGGGCGACAGAAATGCATCCGTGAGAGTTTAGAAATGTAATGTTCAGTGCTTATACATCGATGCTTGCGTGTTTTTATGTCAGTGCTGTATTGTTCGATTAGACTAATAATTTTAAAACATTCTGGCTCATTTAAATAAGTATAAACCCAAATGTATCAGAAGAAAGAATTTGGAGTCAGGATCCAGCTATACAGAGTATAACTTTATTGATGTCATATTTGTAGGACGTGTTTCTAACATGAAAACAGTTAAGAAAAAGTTCATATGTACATGGTTCCGAAAATCAATTGTTTCACAGTTACAGTCAGGGCCGTATTCCTAACCAAAAAAAAGTGGGGGACTCATCTAAAAAAAAATTCCAGATGCTGGAGAACCGATCAGAATGCTTCACTTGTAGATTCGCCTTCCTGACTTCCTCAGCATGCCTATAAATTTTTATCCATTCTTTTATGTAATTTTCTGGGTTCCACATATGTACTGGAGGTCCGTTTAATAGTAAAACATCATAGATGAGAGATGACATACAGAAAGAGTTGACAAAACTGAGTGTGCTGTGTAGTGTTTTGCCCATGTCCTGTCCATTTTCAATTTGTTACATTTCGCTACAAAATATGCAGTGCGAAACACTTTCCTCGTACTGTCGAAAATATGCTTCTGCTGTTCAACTACAAGGTTTTGTATGCATGCTGCTACATGAGATTCAGAATTATTACGTTTGTGGATATTTTCTTAGAGATGTTAGATGGGCATCTTTAGTTCTTCCACTTGGACCCACAAGAATTCCACTCAATTCCTTAGAAATATACCCCCCCCCCCTGATATTTATTTACTTTTAAATCTTGCGCGTTTTTACAAACTGAGCACCAGCATTTGCCTACCTTGAACACTAACCACTCATACTTTGTCTGAATTCACTCCACGTACTGTAGGATAATTGGGCGAGCTTCCGGACTACAAATGACCAGAAATTATTTCACTGGTTTGAATTTGAGTGTCAGTTTTATTAATTTCAGAAGCACTTGTAGAACATTCAGAGACAAAGGAGACGGCGAATTTAGGTTTAGTACCTATAAAAGAATCGAATATAGTACGTTTCATAATTTTAAAAAAAGCTCTAGCAGCAATAATATTCTATATTTAAACAATATAGAAACTTGTCATATTCAGATTGAGTATGACACAGAATTACTCTACGGATCTAACACTAGACTGACAAGTGAATTCAAGGGTTTCTAAAATCTCAAATATTGGTCCTAGGAAGTTTTACACGATGCAAGAGGAGTAGGCGAAACGTAGCTCCCTTTACCCGCCTCGTGTATATTGTTCTTTTTATTGCAATGCTTGTCAAATCCTAATTCCAAGCACGAGTGCAGAAAACTTTCGCTGAATTGCTCACTTAGACTCAACCCTCCTGCAAATAGTATGTGGTTCTAAGTTTATTGCCGTATCTTGAAGTTATGACGTATATTGGAAAATGTATTAAAATTAATTTTGACTTACTACTATTGTAATTTGTTATTGAAAATCACGCAGTATTTTGAATGTTTAAATTAAGAAAGGTAATGAATTTAAAAAAAGTATAAATAATATTAGTAAGGGGGCTGCGTCCCCCTCCGAAAATAGTGAGAGGACGGCGTACATCTGCGTTCCCCCTCCACTATGGCCCTGGTTACAGCACAAAATCATAATCATAATCCTTTATTCACCATTAAGCTTACATGAAGCAATAGGCTTCGTCAGTTATAAAAAGTATTTACAAGTACAGAAGGTTTACAAATTAATGCATATAAAATTCTAGGTGAAATCAGATTATTTGTATGGCTTAAGGTAGTAATTATCGTAAGTTAACTTTACTATAGTAATAATAAAATTAAACAATTAGGTACCTACTACTATAATTTACAATAATTTTACATAAATTCACTAGCATGTATGTTATATTCTAAGTATTCTTGTACAGTATAAAATGCTTTTTGTTTAAACCAGTTTTTTAATACTATAACAAATCTGTTTTGTGGCAGTTGTTTTATTTCCAGAGGAAACTGTTGATAACAGTGGCTATTTATGGTCTTGCTCAATCGGTTGTGGGGTGTATCTAAATTATGTTTGCATCGAGTGTCATAACTGTGTACTGAGGAATGATTTATAAATAAGTTTTGATTTTCTTTAACGTGTATGATATTGGTGTATATATACATTGGCGGTAAAGTCATTATCCTAAGGTCTATAAAGCTAGGCTTACATGTATCCTGTTGCCCTAATCCTAGAATTAGTCTGAGAGATTTCTTTTGCCATATGAATGCATTTTCCAAGGTAGCACAATTACCCCAAAACCTAACCCCATACAGTATATGTGGATGAAAGAAGGCATAGTAAGATGTTATTAACATATCTCGACTAACACATTTCTTTAGTTTCCCTAGAAGATATCAGATTCTAGTAAGCTTTTTACAAAGGTAAAGTATGTGTGTTTCCCATTTTAGTCTGGTGTCCAGAGGTAATCCTAATAGATTTACTGAATTATTGTGGATATCATTATGTTGCAATGTAAATAATATATTTTCAGTTTTAGACATATTTAGACTGAACAGATTTTTGTACTTTCTAGGGATAGTTGCATTTGTTGCTTTACTGTATTGATATTATTGCTTTTGCTCAGTAGTAGTGCAAGGCAAGTTATGGTTTGTCATTTATATAAGTTAAAAATAAGAAAGGCCCCAGCATTATATTATATTATTATATTATATAGTATTATATTTAATTTATATACATTAAATCAAAAGCTCGTAGTGACTTCTTCTTGCTTCGATGCATGGATTTCTTCGTATATAAGAACATTTGAAGTTCTTGGTGTATGTGACTGCTGTACCTGATGTTAAAATTTTGAGTGAGCGTATCCAAACTGGATTAGACATACCAGGAATAATACCAGGCCGCAGACCGTCCTACCGGAGGAGGAAATGTTCACCAGGAGCATATCGTCCTGCCATGCAACGCCCAGACACCCGCCGGCACTTCTCCCCTGAAAGAGACCAACAGATGAAGGAAAATGTGAAATGAAAATGAAGATTAAATGGAGGGATAGGAAATTCGGGGGATGTAATTAACCTACCCAGCATTAACCTGGCGACCCGAGAAACCCCCCGAAAAAAAATCATGGGTCAGGTAGGTCGGCCACGGGAATCTAACCCGGATCTCCTGAATGCGGGCCACAGAAGAAATCGCCGGAGTCATCCCGCTCGGTTTAAAAATGTATAAAACTATAAACGTCTATAATTGGGGTTGGGTGACGGTGGTGATTAGTTTATTTATGCCATCCAAAGTTAAGTCTATCGGACGATGAATAAAATAAGTGAAATGTTGCTCAAATGTGTCCAGGGTCCATGGAGCATAGAGTTACCTGACATTCATCTTTCAGGATAAAGGAAAATCCCGGAAAAAACTTATCAAGATAAATCACCCTGACCGAGATTCGAACTCGGGACCTCTGGAATGTGAGGCTTACACGCTACCATTTAGGCTACAGAAGCGGGTGCTGCTTTTTTTTTTTTTTTTAATTTTACGTCCTCCAACGCTAAGTCATATCGGACGGTGAATGAAATAAGTGAAATGTTGCTCAAATGAGCCCACTGTCCATAGAGCATAGAGTTACCTGACATTCATCTTTCAGGATAAAGGAAAATCCCGGAAAAAATTTATCAAGATAATTCACCCTGACCGAGATTCGAACTCGGGACCTCTGGAATGTGAGGCTTACACGCTACCATTTAGGCTACAGAAGCGGGTGCTGCTTTTTTTTTTTTTTTTTTTTTTTAATTTTACGTCCTCCAACGCTAAGTCATATCGGACGGTGAATAAAATAAGTGAAATGTTGCTCAAATGAGCCCACTGTCCATAGAGCATAGAGTTACCTGACATTCATCTTTCAGGATAAAGGAAAATCCCGGAAAAAACTTATCAAGATAAATCACCCTGACCGAGATTCGAACTCGGGACCTCTGGAATGTGAGGCTTACACGCTACCATTTAGGCTACAGAAGCGGGTGCTGCTTTTTTTTTTTTTTTTTTTTTTTTTTTTAATTTTACGTCCTCCAACGCTAAGTCATATCGGACGGTGAATAAAATAAGTGAAATGTTGCTCAAATGAGCCCACTGTCCATGGAGCATAGAGTTACCTGACATTCATCTTTCAGGATAAAGGAAAATCCCGGAAAAAACTTATCAAGATAAATCACCCTGACCGAGATTCGAACTCGGGACCTCTGGAATGTGAGGCTTACACGCTACCATTTAGGCTACAGAAGCGGGTGCTGCTTTTTTTTTTTTTTTAATTTTACGTCCTCCAACGCTGTCATATCGGACGATGAATGAAATGGGTGACATGATGCTCAAATGTGTCCAGGGTCCATGAAGCTTAGAGTTACCTGACATTCATCTTTCAGGATAAAGGAAAATCCCGGAGAAAACTTATCAAGATAATTAATTCACCCTGACCGAGATTCGAACTCGGGACCTCTGGAATGTGAGGCTTACACGCTACCATTTAGGCTACAGAAGCGGGTGCTGCTTTTTTTTTTTTTTTTTTTTTTTTTTTAATTTTACGTCCTCCAACGCTAAGTCATATCGGACGGTGAATGAAATGGGTGACATGATGCTCAAATGTGTCCAGGGTCCATGAAGCTTAGAGTTACCGACACTCGTATCTCAGGGCAAGGGAAACCCCCGGGAAAAAACCTTATCCAGGTAACTCACCCTGACCGAGATTCGAACTCGGGACCTCTTGAACGTGAGGCAGACATGTCACCATCCACGCTACCGAGGCGGGCGCGGGTGCTGGTGGAGATGGTGGTGGTCTTGATAAGAAGTCTGGTTTGTTGATTATGATTTTATTGCTCCTTTTGTCGTGAGTGTTTTGGGAATGTTCTATGTTTGAGTTTTTCGTATATGTGGCTACAAACATCAGCTAACGTATCAGAAGATATAAATGAGTTTGTGAAAGCCATAACTGTCATTTATTTTTAGGCGTGACATCATTTTGTTCACTCGTATACACTGTGCTAATAAAATTTCTTACTACTTCCACAAGGATGGCTCAGGCAGTTTCGTCTGTGGCCCACATTCGGGACGCCATACCCGTGGCCGGCCTTACTGGCCCATGAGTGTTTTCGAGGGCTTCCCCGGGTCACCAGGCGGTAGGTTAATTACATTCCTCGAATTTCCTCTCCCTCCATTTCACCTCCATTATCATTCACATCATCTCTCATCTGGTGGTCTCTTACAGGGTAGAAGTGCTGGCGGGTGTCTCACCACTGCATGCTCCTGGTACACACCTTCTTCCTCCGGTAGGACAGTCTCCGGTCTCCGAGCCGGCCTAGTGGGCCGTTTCGGCGGGATGCAGGTTGTGCAAACCTGCCGGGAGTATTCCCTGCTCTGGGGACAACCTCTGGTCTACAAGACGGACTGTGAACGGTTTCGGGGCTACGATAGGAGGGATGTCGGTTCTACTGGACTGCCGGAGAGTTTCGAGCTGGTAAATGGTACGGACCATTCCCTCTGCACTGTCGTGACTCCTTTGGTCGGCCGCCCTTTGTATCCTCTTGCCTCGTCCTTCCTCCTGGCATGCCCCACTTGGGGGCATAGGTACAAAAGATCAGTCTGGTCGACGTGCCGAATCCCCTCCATAGAATTATATCCTATTCCCATCCATAACATCGCAAGAAACACCTGAATGATGACCAACACGAAGTATTGAAACATTCATACCAATAATAACGAATATGTCGTAAATGGCTCGTTGAAATCTAGCGAAGGGCGCTGATTTTCTTTTAGCGCAGAAAAAAAAAACACTCGTTAACAGGACTTCCTTCGAAGAAAAGCAAAGCTGGTGATCTCGTATCTTATTTTATTTTATTTATTTTCAGTTCAGTATAGTGTTAAATACACAAAAGAACCATGTCATATGAATTTATACAGTTTAAGAACACAGCTATACAGGTTGTGTGATATAAATAGAATACTAACTTGCTTTAATAAATCCATACACACTAATGCAAATCAAATGTTATAATTAACTACAACCCTATTATGATGCTCATTCTAATAATAATAATAATAATAATAATAATAATAATAATAATAATAATAATAATAATAATAATAATAATAATAATAATAATAATAATAATAATAATAATAATAATAATAATAATAATAATAATAATAATAATAATAATAATAATAATAATAATAATAATAATAATAATAATAATAATAATAATAATAATAATAATAATAATAATAATAATAATAATAATAATAATAATAATAATAATAATAATAATAATAATAATAATAATAATAATAATAATAATAATAATAATAATAATAATAATAATAATAATAATAATAATAATAATAATAATAATAATAATAATAATAATAATAATAATAATAATAATAATAATAATAATAATAATAATAATAATAATAATAATAATAATAATAATAATAATAATAATAATAATAATAATAATAATAATAATAATAATAATAATAATAATAATAATAATAATAATAATAATAATAATAATAATAATAATAATAATAATAATAATAATAATAATAATAATAATAATAATAATAATAATAATAATAATAATAATAATAATAATAATAATAATAATAATAATAATAATAATAATAATAATAATAATAATAATAATAATAATAATAATAATAATAATAATAATAATAATAATAATGCTTTTACAAGCATTGTTGAAAACAGGCAAGTTGTCAATTATATACAATTAAAGTTGCTGGATATTTTGAAAAATTTGAATTTTGTTAAGTTATTAGACACTTAAACTTCTGCTGGGAGTTTGTTATATAGCTTGGCTCTCATGTAACTAGGCAACTTGTCACACAGGTGGAGTCTATACATCATAGTAGCAAAATTATTCTTGTTTCTTGTGTTGTGGTTATGAATATCCGAATTTGTTTGCAATGGGATGTATTTTATCATATATAAAATTGTTTTGTAGATGTACAGGCTTGTCAGCGTCATTATTTTTTGCTGACGAAAGGCTTCCCTACATGATTCTTTAGTTTTTAATTGCTCTTTTCTGTAAAGTAAAAATTTTGTGTAAATTTAATTTCGAAGTATTGCCCCAGATCTCCAGACCATATGAGATGTGTGACTGAATGAGGTAAAAATAAATCATTCTAATAGTTGCTTCTGGGACATAGTTCTTATACACTTTAAAAGAAATAAATTTTTACTTAGTTTTAATGCTAATTGGTCAACATGGGGTGTAAAAGATAATTTTTTGTCCAGTGTGACCCCAAGTAGTTGTACATTGTCAACACTATTTATCAAGTTGTTGTCAATATTTAATTGCATAGGCGCATTCAGATCTACGGCACGCATAACATGGCAAAGCGAGGAAGCGTACCGGAAAATATTCCAAACACAGATGTTTACGGGAGGTTATAACATGTACACGGCGAGTCAAGTGTATGTACACTCTATTCGGATACAATCTTGTCTTCTGGACAGCAACGTGTCATATACATCGACAGGCGCTAGAAATCATATCATCAAAATCCCTCTGTGATTCCTCAATAGATACTGCTGATTAACTGTTTGAGATTGTACCTATAGCACTTTAATCCTACAGGTACATTGAATCAAAGTCAGTAGAGCTGTTGTTTATCTTTCATTTTCGTAGCATGTTTTGTATTCAGTAGCTATGTCGGAGTGAGAATTAATTTTATATAATGTCATGTAAACGAGAACTACGAATATACCGTGCTATTTTTATTTATATTTTCATTCAAGTTTATCATTATTAAACTAGCATGAGATAGTGTTTCATTTTGTATTTGTATTTATTTCTCATCTTTCTTCTATACACAATTTCATTGAGACATTGACATTTGTAACACAATAACAAAATGACTTATTCACATCTAACATACCCTTTCTACCTGCTTGATGACCCTCCTCTCCCTCTTTCTAGTTTTCCAGCCCTTGATTGTTAGTTATTCTTCATCAATCTTAACCATTTCTCTCTAACTTTCCCCAGATATTCACCTATATTTCTTACATTCTTTTCTCCTTTTACCAATAACATCCCTAAAACTATCCCACTTTTGTTGCCAAATTTGTTCTCTTCATATCTTTGTTTGTTTGCAGTAAAGTATACTATGCCAATCTGTATCCTCTTCTCCACCCATTGGGCATTTCCCTGTATGCTTTTCATATCTAATACCTTTCAAATTTCTAACTCCTGTCCTTGCCCAGGCAAATCCTTCTCGCCCTGACTTATTACACACATCCATGTACTTCTCCCTCCCCCACAGTCTTTATTTCCCTATATGTCCTCAATGATCTTTTCTCCCTTACACTGGTAAATATAAATTGGCTATCTAACTCTTCCAGCCTTAATTCTACCTCTTTCCAAAAGCCCCTATAATAATACTCCTCGTTTCTCCAAATATGTCCCATACCTATCTGTTCTATCAGTTCCCTTACTTTTTACGCCCAAGACTCTGCCCATTTGCTTCTCATCTGCAAAAGAAAACATTCCTTGATAATATTGCTTTCCTCAAATTTGGCAACTCTGTATAGATATTTCAATATCCTTGAGACAGTTTTAACTCTTGTTGAATCGTGTTTCATTAGTAATCTTAATAACAGTATCTAAAATTAAATACACATAATTTTGTATAGCTTAAAATTGTGTTAATTTAAATCATGTGTTTATATTAGGGTAACTGCCTATTTGTACAGACTGATCACACTTCAGAAAATTAGCTGTATTACCATATGCTACCTATAATTACAGAAATTGTTTAATAAGAAAAGCTTTCCGATAATGGCAGAGGTATTTTTTCTAACCAGAGGACTAAAATATTTTTAATTATTGGGAAAGGGGATGTAATACTGAAACAATAGCTCAAGGTTGAAGACTTGTATTAGGACAATAGCGATAATGACAGTGATAGAACATTGTTGATGATATTGTCACCCTGGCGGTAGTATCGCGAAGCCGATGACAAATGATGGCCGGTGGAGATTCGGAAAACTTCGGAACCAATCGTTACCGGTAGCGACAGACAGTTGAATGAGAGTTGGAAAAATAAACAGTTTTTGAGGTTCTAGCAATTTTGTAATGTTGAACAGTGTATTTCGAGGAGAATAAAGTGTAGTTTTTTGTGTTTCGTAACCTCGTTTTATTATTTCACGAACCCACAAAGTCACAATATGTTTGGCATTACGCCTTTGCCAGTTGGGTAAATAAACTATTTAGAAATTATTCCCGTTATACAGATTGATAACAATATAAAAGTAGTTGATTACTGTGCACTTCATGTAGTTGCAGTAGTCATTTAATAATAAAAGTTACTAGTTACTAATTTAGTTGCTTTTCTCTCTTTTTTTGTCATGAAAACTGCAGAACATATGTTTAGCCTCATTTTCATTATTTGAAAAATATTACAATAAATAATTACGTGGGTACATATTTAATGCATTTATAATCATTACGGTATGGCCAGATTAAGAGGCCTTTGAGCAAATTTAAGGTAGTCTTTCACGCCCAATATAAAATGGAAAACATGGCGTTTGAAGAGCGTCTACTTATATATAAACTCAATTCAATTGTTTTTGAATGGCTGATTCCACATAAAAATTAATCTAAATACATGGTATGTTTTAAAGAGACCTAAATCTTTGTGCAGTAGGTGTTTACCTATTTCTTATGATTAACCAGTTACACAAAATTATACCAAATTCCTTTCCAATGAAGAGGACCTCTAGGTATTCCTAAACATTTAAGTAAATTCATTTACATGCGAATCTCTTAAACATTTTAATCAAAATCATCAGGGAAATTTTTGAAAAAATCAACATTTTCGAGAAGCTTTCCATGTAAGCCATAGTTTGAGGTGGAGGAATTTTCTTAAACATTCTCGTATCGCATCTTTAGAAGATCCTGCATTTATGTATAAGTTTGGTATTTATCCCATATTTCGATTTTGAGTTACGTTGTTCACAAATAACTATACACGGATCTTTTTCTAAGACAATATTTATTTGGATTCAGAGGGCCACAAAACATGTGTTTCCGGTTTTGCAGCCCCCTGTATCCAATTGGAATCTTGACATCAAATTTTTGGGTAACGTGTAATACTTTTTCTAGTTACTAGGTACTGATAGAGAAAGTAATAATTAGAGAAATAATTTAAAAATATTTTATTTATATAGAATTCTATAAATTTATAAATTTAACCACTCTCCACAAGATTTTGTCATTACTCAGGTGTTTGTAATGAGAAGATGTTTTATTACACCTTTGATGAAAGCCATGTTGGAATAATAATAATAATAATAATAATAATAATAATAATAATAATAATAATAATAATAATAATGATGATGATGATGATGATGATGATGATGATGATGATGATGATGATGATGATGATGATGATGATAATAATAATAATAATAATAATAATAATAATAATAATAATAATAATAATAATAATAATAATAATAATAATAATAATAATAATAATAATAATAATAATAATAATAATAATAATAATAATAATAATAATAATAATAATAATAATAATAATAATAATAATAATAATAATAATAATAATAATGCAGAAACATTGCAGCAGCAAAAATTCACTGCCAAATATATATGGACAGTCCATCCATCTTTATTTCTTTTGCAGTTCTTTTTGAGTCCAGCTATGACATTTACAGTGACTGCCATGATATCCCTGTTGCAAAGACGGCCGCCTTAAATTATTGCAACGGTTATTTTGTAGCACTTATATTATTATAATGGTCTCTAGTCCTCCCCCAACCCCCCCCCCCAAAAAAAAACAGGTGAGAAACTTTGAATACTCAGTCTCGGTTACTTTATATTGCATATGCATGAAAGGTATTTGGTAACTTGACTACTATTAACACAGGAACGGGTTAAGTGTGTATATGGCATTATGTGGTATTATACTGCTCATCAAGATATCGTGGCATCTCTGAAGTACTTCTCTATGTCACTATGCACGTATGCCACTAACACTTTGTGAGTACTAAAACCTAGATTATATCCAATTACATATCTTACTGCGAATAAACGTAAAATATTGATTGTTTTGTCTTCCTTCCTCACCAATCCTGGTGTTAGGAGTTACTTGGGTTCCCTCAGAGCGATTAGATATTAGATGAAGCTGATAGATGAAATCATGGTTGGGGGGATCGGCCCAACCCCTGGGATGCATGAATGTCGGAGCAATTGGTGGAATTGAGGGCAACTGAGGAACCCGGAGGAAACCCACCCAAGCGCCATGTTGTCCATCACAAATCCCACTTTGCGGTCGCCTGGGATCGAACCCGGGCCGACTAGGTGAGAGCCAAGCGGTCTAACCACTCAGCCATGGCGCAGCCATGATGAATTATTGATACGCATATGTTAATGTTGTACATATATTTTTCTTCAACTTTCTTACATATTTGATAAAAAACACAAAGGAACGAAAGAGGTGTTTTGTCATTTGAAGTCAGGTGTGAGAATATTAAAAATAAGCAGAATAAGAAGGATAATTTTAATTCTATTTTCTTTAAATTCAATTTCTGTGCATTTTCTAGCTACTTGCACATTTATTCGTTCATTAGAAGAATATTCATTTACCAAATTCCTGACGAAAATGATAACACTTACACAAATAGTTTGTTTTGCACAATATTTTTCTATATTTTGCTAACAGAAAGAAGTCAAGTGCTCACTAGCAACCAAAACTGAAATTTGATAATAAAGAAACAAACTATTTATAAAATGGAGGATACAAGTCAAATCTTACGCGTGGTTATGAAGGGAGATTCCATTATTTCTGTATTCATCTAATGCTTTCCATTACACAATCCAAGAGAGCAGGTCAAGGATATGCAACTCATAGTCGCATTACATGGCAAGGTTAGCAAAGTGGACTCATTTACATATGCGACGGCACTTAGGTGCAGTCTCTTAGAGAAAGAGAGGGGAGGGCCCATTTGTACGAGTATTTTGGGAATTTTCATTAAACTTGGAGAAAAATCGATTGATAGAATTTAAGATCTAACTCTGTGTGATTATTATTTATGGAGGAGGGTTAAAAATAAAGTTTATGTATTTGACGAATTAAAGAGCAGTGTGCACAATATTTTGGCTGCAGAAATACACCGAGAGGCAGAGGGACATTGTAAGGTACTTACAATGACAAAACTAGAGACAATATTGAAAACGCATAAGAGGCACAAAGAGAGAGATACCTACTTTAACGACACGCTCTTAGGCTGATGATACCTCTATAAACACCCATACAATTTTGTCCACCTACCAGTAGTAGCCTATGAGCGTTAAAGTACGTCTTTTCCTCGCTGAAATGCTTCTGGCTTGGATAGAAACATACTCGGCATTTTCACCCATATTTTTAGTCACAAGCTTATTGTTTAGAAACGAACGCTGAGAATAAGCACTGGAATCTATATTGTTATGGTCAGCTTAAGGGACCTGACAAGTACAAATGATACTAAAGAAGTCAAATTTTTGGGTGTAATAGTTGACAATAAACTCTCCTGGGAACCACATATTAATTACATCACTACAAGGCTCTCAAGAGTTATATATCTTATTAAAAACTTAAAAAGCTGTGTACCTAATACATACATTAGATCTGCTTACTTTGCTTTTTTCATAGCATTATATTATATGGTATCTTACTTTGGGGTAGTAGTAGCCACGTTAGTAATATCGTACTACTGCAGAAGAAGATTATCCGTATTATATCTGATACAGACAAATTCGCACATTGCAAGCCATTATTTGTTAAATTGAGAATAATGACAGTAGTAAACTTATACATCTATACCGTCCTAATTTATATAAAAAAGAATTTATCTGATTACAACTATAGACAGGATATCCATAAATATAATACTAGGTATACAAACCAAATTGATACACCTTATCATAGTGATACCGAAATTAAAGGATTGAAATAAGTAAAGAATCATGCTGGATTTCAAAGGGATGTTGGTTCTTTGTTACAACACGTGCAGGGGCAGTTGAGTCGAATAGCAATTGGGGTGAATAGTTGTTTTAACAAAAGAAACGTAAGAAACAGTGTCCTTAGCAGAGTTCTAAAGGGTAGCACTTGACTTTGTTTGAATAGGGTATTCTTCGTGCCCTTCATAATGGCATGACAAAATAGTCACAAAGGGAATCTTTGGTTGAATAAAGGGCTTCGAGAAAGTGAAAGTCACACACACCCACGCGCAGCTGTGGACATTCAGATGGTGGCTTGGAGCCGATTAGGGCAGTCCTCTTCTTCTGTCTTGATCGAGGGGAGACCAGAAGTGATGAGAGAAGATATTTGTCGGTTCATATAGACGTGAAGAACGAATTAAGTTTTATCGAGTAACAAGCATATTAAAAAGAAGCAGTCATTAAACCAGTTTGAAACGGGCATTCCAGTGCCATTAAAACTATCCTTCTCATACATACTCACGCATACCCTGAGAGAAACCTCATTGCTCAACCCTGAGCCACCCATTATTTGCTGCTTCAAACTGTCGCCCAACGTGGGGCTCTTTGCTCGCCACATTATATTGCTTCATTAGGCTTGCAAAATCACATAATAGTTTTGAAATATTAGGTATAAGAATGTATAATGCACTTCCAGATTATGTAACTCAACTGCCAAATAACAGCTTTGAACATAAGCTTTATGACAGATTATTAATCAACTCATTCTACTCCCTACAGGAATTTTTTGAAAATGCATCTCATATATTGTCACCTATTCACTGAACATTATTTTCTAATCTCTATATATTCTGTAAAATAGAATAGAAAGATTGTATTGTACTGTAATATTTATGTTATCTTCTGACATTGTCCGTTGCAAAAAATTCTTTAATAATAATAATAATAATAATAATAATAATAATAATAATAATAATAATAATAATAATAATAATAATAATAATAATAATAATAATAATAATAATAATAATAATAATAATAATAATAATAATAATAATAATAATAATAATAATAATAATAATAATAATAATAATAATAATAATAATAATAATAATAATAATAATAATAATAATAATAATAATAATAATAATAATAATAATAATAATAATAATAATAATAATAATAATAATAATAATAATAATAATAATAATAATAATAATAATAATAATAATAATAATAATAATAATAATAATAATAATAATAATAATAATAATAATAATAATAATAATAATAATAATAATAATAATAATAATAATAATAATAATAATAATAATAATAATAATAATAATAATAATAATAATAATAATAATAATAATAATAATAATAATAATAATAATAATAATAATAATAATAATAATAATAATAATAATAATAATAATAATAATAATAATAATAATAATAATAATAATAATAATAATAATAATAATAATAATAATAAAGAGGTGGTGGTACGTTCATAGTGTACTGTATGACAAAGCGCGGAAGCGTATCGGAAGGAATGTGAACCAACAAAGATGTTTATGCAAGCCTATCGAACATACACGGCAAGACAGTGTATTTACACTGTTCGGATGCAGTCATGTCTTCTGGACAGCAACGTGCCATACCATCGGCAGGGGCGAGAAATCATATATGAAGTGATTGAATGTTATGAGGAGAAAGAAGCAGGAATCAAAATCCGCTGTGTCGACAAAACCGGCGGTTGCAGTTCCCTTTTTTTTTTTAATTTACGTCCTCCAACGTTAAGTCATATCGTACGGTGAATGAATTGGGTGAAATGATGCTCAAATGCTCAAATGAGTCCAGGGTCCACTGAGCTTAGAGTTACCCGACATTCGTCTTGAAGGATAAGGGAAAACCCCGGGAAAAATCTTATCCAGGTAACTCACCCTGACCGAGATTCGAACTCGGGACCTCTTGGACGTGAGGCAGGCATGCTACCATCTACGCTACCGAAGCGGGCGGCTGCAGTTTTGCTTTACATTTGCGTATAATAGTTAATTTACTAACCTTTCATATCAGACACATAGCTCCCAAGTGCGTTATTTGTTTCGCCACTTAATGTACGTCAGGTTACTAATATTTTTTTCTTTTAGTAAACAAGATAAACGAATGCAGCGCTGTATCACTGAAGCTCAATACACCTCAATGCTCTGTCATGAAGTAGGACTCAGTCGGCTGTGAGAATAGTCAGCAAATGACTGAATATATCGTGTGTATTAACACAGTACTTACATTACCTTAAGATAATTTAGAGAGCTTTTACTAATCACTACTGTATGCACCAGGTGTGCAAAAGCTTAAAAGTTTACACCTCGTTCGAAATACTTAACTTATCCGCAAAAGCCTTATTTTACATACCTGATAGATGACAAACAGCTATTTCGTGTTTTATAATCACTTAGGAGTTGAAATTGGGAGATATCTTATAGAATAGGTCTATCGTAAGGAAGAATGCCCCCCCCCCCATTTATACAGTTCAATAACTTGAGGTTGCAGTTGAGCAAATGGAATTAGTCTGTTACCAATCCTGAAAGGAGACTGAGGATGATTGGTACACGTACAGTAGTTGATGCATGGACCATCAATGGCTCCACATGTATAAAACATCCTCAGTCTCCTTTCAGGATTGATAACAAATTCCATTTAGTGTGCATCTTTGCTCAGCTGCCACCTCATGTAAATCAGAGTGTACCCCACCTTTAACTGCAGTGGTCATATCGGCGGCCGTTCTCCTTTGGAACATATCGAAGGTGCTACTCGTAATCGTTGGGTTGTATCATTAGAACACGCACACATTCACACTCTCATTCATACTTCCAAATTATGGGGAAGATGGGGAATCATCTTGGTAGGAGAAAACTCCCCACCCACAGCCGGGAATCGAACCCGGGATACCTAGCACGGCAGGCAGGTGATCTACCGACTGAAGGAGGAATATTGTCAATGGTAAAACAATGATAATAATCGATTAAATGTTTCTAAGCTTATTCTGGAGACACACGCGCGCGCGCCTCGGTAGCGCCTCGGTAGCCTCACGTTCAAGAGGTCCCGAGTTCGAATCTCGGTCAGGTCTCGATAAGGTTTTTTCCGGGTTTTCCCTTATCCCGAAAGACGAATGTCGGGTAACTCTAAACTCTATGGACCCTGGGTTCATTTGAGCATCATTTCATCCATTCCACTCATCGTCCGACATGATTTATCGTTGGAGGACGTAAATTAAAAAAAAAAACGCATACACGCACACACAATTTTTTTTATTTGTAATGTTAGTACAGATATCCACCTATTAATTAGCTACATCCCAGAAAAGATTTCGAATTTGTATTTCGCCCAAAAGGCTGTTAGAAAAAGTAAGAACGAAGAGTGTAAAAGAACTGAACTCGGCAGATATCCCTGAGGTGCCCTATTTGTTTGGTCAAAACGACTTGCATTCTCAATGCAATCATTAATTTGTATCACATATGACAATAAACTTGTGACAGGATGAGCAGGAATGTTCCTTTCCTTGATTTCCCAATTTATCAGTAACTAACTTCTTATTTATAGTGTCAAAGGCTTTCATGTGATACATGAAAGGCTTTCTACAGTCTGGCGCGGCTGGCACCATTTCTTTATCTTAATGACATTGTATGGCTTTTAAACTGACCTTTCCCTCATAAATCCGAAATGCATATCTTACATCGTACTGGGTACGCCACACTCTCCACATTTGCATATCGAAGCTGACTTATCAGTTTCATAGTTTCGCTGACGAAGGCACATAAACTGAGTCAGGGCATTTTAAAAAGTTAAGAACCTGACTTACTTTTAGATTATTTCCGTGCGCTTCTTTATATAACGAATAACCCTCGGTGGGAACAACTAATACTGAGTCTACCTGTTCACATTTATGAATAAACATGAACGACATTGTTCCCATACATGACAAAGAATTTATTCTTGGACTTCATTGCCCATATTGTGTTACCGATGTGGTTGCAGTTCAGTGCTGTTATGAAAGTGAAACAAATGAATCTTGTGCTGTGTTAGCCATTTGGAGCGGAGATGCAAAAAAACAGTTTTCTTCAATGTAACATAATCACACACAACGAGGGGATTTTTGCTTTCTCTACTATGTAGGTACAGTAAATAGGGGAAGTATATTATGTTTGCCAAAATTAAATAGCTATATTTCAACAGAAATTTATGTTTTGAAGCTTCTTGAGCCACCCCCTGAAAGAATATTTGGGGAAATGTCCGTGTATGTAGCTGTGAACTGCATAAATAACAAATGAAAATTCAGTTAAATACCAAATTTGACATTTAAGTTCAGCATCTTCCAAGGATCAAAACGAAGATTTCCAAGGAATTCTCCAAACCCAAACTACAGTATTACATGGAAATTTATTTGAAAATTTAAATTTTATCAAAAATATCTATAATGACCTTGATCAATGTAGGTATGCTTAAGATATTTTCAGTATTATATATTTCTATAGTTCATTCAAATGTCTTTACATGACTGGTAAAGCTTAAGATGTGTACATCCGTATCTGTAAGATAAAAAGTAAAAAAAAAAAAAAAAAAAAAAAAAAAAAAAAAAAAGAAAGAAAGAAAGAAGAAAGGAAACATGATCCCCTTAAAACCAAAAAATTTGTTTCAAATACAGCATTTGGTAGCATTAACCATTTTCGAGAATTACTTGTTATTGCTTTAAATTTCGGAATAAAGTATACTTTTCTTAATTATAAATCCTCTTTTACTTTCTACAGCAAGTCCATAGTAGGTAGAGAAGGGTATTTCATTCCACTCAAAAATTTGGCACAGAGATGTCACTAGAAATTACATTTCAGTTCTCATCGTAATTCCAAGGAAAAAGGAAAAAAGGTTTCTAAAGAAAATTCTGTGTCCATATGTCTATGAAAAGCATAACTCAAAAACGAGAAGTCCCTTAAATACGAAATTTGGTACGTATGCTCAGTGTCTTCCAAGGATGTGACACAAAGGTTTATCAAAAGTTTACCTTTTCCAAACCATCCTTTACATGGAAACTTTTTCGAAAATGTTTCAGTTTCTCAAAAAAGTCTCTGATGATTGTGATGAAATCACTATATGTTTACGATATTTTCATGATACATGAAAATATTGCATTTTCTTGAGTATGGCTTCTGAAGTCCTCTTCATTTTGAATGACTTTTGCATAAATGTTAAACCGTAAGTGATGGACAAAATTTTACTTTATAAGAATGCAGATGTCAGTGAAACACACAATTTATGCAAAATACATTATTTTATGTATTTTTTTAATTTCATCTTTTTAGTTAACCATTTCTGACATATTCCTTGTTATTCACTCACACTTTTCAACAAGTTCCTATATTTTTCTCAAATAATTGTTCTTCTCATCTCTCGTCTAACCTTCCTTTCTTCTCTTTTTCTCTCTTTTTCCACTATTTTTATTTATCTATTTCTTCCCTTCTTGCTTTATTCTGGTTATGCAAAATGAACTGTATATTAAAGGAATCGCATAGTGGATTCGGTATAGCGACTAGTCTTGATCTATTGCACCTATGTCCCCAAGTAGTGCATCCCCGGGAGGAAGGATGAGACAGAGAGCGGAGGTCTCACGGGAATCACGACAGTGCAGAGGACAAGGGTCCCTACTATTTATCAGTTAGAAACTCTCCCCGCAGGTCAGCGCAACCAGCTTCCCACCCGCCGTGGTCCGGAAACACCCCTCCAGGTCGACCCGGAGACGGAAAACTGTCCTATCCGTCCGAAGGACCAGGAGCATATCATCCTGCCATGCAGCGCCGAGACACCCGCCAACACTTCTACCCTGAAAGAGACCACCAGGTGAGAGATGTTGTTAAATGATAATGGAGATGAAATGGAGGAACAGGAAGTTCGGGAGATGTAATTAACCTATCCAGCATTCGCCTGGTAACCCGGTAAAAACCCATGGGTCGGGTAGGCTGGCCACAGGAATGGAACCCGGGCTTCCTGGATGCGGGCCACAGACGAAACCGTCTGAGCCATCCCGTTCTGTAATCACATAATGGCCAGCTCGCTAAGTCTACTGTATTCTCCTATTCACACTTTACATACAAGGAGGTCTATTATAAAACCATTTCTACAAATGTTTATCTCGATTAACATAAAGAATAAGTGACTGTAAGTGTAATAAAAGTGCACAAAATTTTAGACTTATATCCTGTGAGTACAACACTTGAGGTTATTTGTATTAAAGCACTTCTTTTTTAAGATATTTGTATGACTAATGTGCATATCTTAAATTTTCTATGAATAACCTATGAGGACTTCTTACCAATTTAATTTTATATAAGCATGAAGTCATAATAAAAGACACAAAACGTACTTCGAAAAAATGTACTACCTTATTAAAGTATACAGTTTCTATTGCTTCTTTTATAGCGTTACGGTTTTAGAAACATTCCATCTTGCATGTTTATATTTTTCCAAGTACATAATCAAATGAACATGCTTGAAAGTATGCATTTCTCTTTTCTCCTTCCGTCAAAAGTGCCCATTCATTTAAACGCTGTTTCCGCGTGAATTACAAAACGAAGTGCTTATTGCTGTATTTGAAATCATTCCTAGACAAAAATGTACCGTGAATAACGTAATTTGCATGGCAGAATAACTTCTTATGAGGATATTATTGTAATAAATAGGTAGAGGTATTCTTAAGCAATTGGCTTCAAACAAAATTCAAATCGGAAAGATAGAGTCAGACTGAAAAATTCAATGTCATAGCCGGGATTTGAACAACGGATCTTCTGGTTGCCATCCAGCCGCTCTAACCCTTGAGCTACTATGGCCAACTTGCCGATATGACATTAAATTCTCCAACTGACTCGTGTTTCTCCCGGTAAACCACTTAGGAGTTCTCATAAACATATGAGACAACTACCTTAACGGCGACTTACAGCGTGTAAGTACTTTAAGGCCCGGGCTTTATAGTTAACCACTATTAGGTCAATTAATGAAATTGTTCTTTCACACTGGCCGTGTGTAGGCTAAAGTATGGAAAGATAGAGTCAGACTGAAAAATTCAATACCATAGCTGGGAGTCAGTTGGAGGATTTAGTGTCATGTCGGCACGTTGGCCATAGCAGCTCAAGGGTTAGAGCGGCTGGACGGAAACCAGAAGATCCGTGGTTCAATTCCCGGCTATGGCATTGAATTTTTCAGTCTGACTGTTTGCGCCATTATCGTCATTTGTTCCGGCGGGCGCATGAATTTTTCACTTGGCGCCGGTTATGCGGCCAGCTGATCACGTGACTCGCCAGCGCGCAAGAAAAGAGCCTTCTTCTTCCTTTATAGTTACAGACATGTTGAGACATGTGATGTGCTTCGTTGTGTGGCTGCGTGCAGCTGTTGTTGCAATGAAAGAACCGTTTTAGTTTATCTCAAATATTAAATGTATTGTTGTCTTCTTCATGATTATTCACATTAGAAATGTAGCGTGTGCAATAAATTTATCTAGTGATATGAATACAGCTCTATCGAGTACAGTCCACAAAATCAGTTTCCTTGGTTACAGCTAAAATCAAGGTGGTCCTCCGCATTAAATTAAGCACGACACGAACACTGACTCTTATCTTTCCATACTTTAGTCTATACACGGCCAGTGTGAAAGAACAATTAATTTCCATTAATTGACCTAATAGTGGTTAACTATAAAGCCCGGGCCTTAAAGTACTTACATGTCTTAAATCGCCATTAAGGTAGTTGTCTCATGTGTTTATGAAAACTCCTAAGTGGTTTACCGGGAGAAACACGAGTCAGTTGAAGAATTTAATGTAATGTTGGCACGTTGGCCATAGTAGCTCAAGGGTTAGAGCGGCTGGACGGCAACCAGAAGATCCGTGGTTCAAATTTCGGCTATGGCATTGAATTTTTTAGTGTGACTCTACCTTTCCATACTTTAACCTACACACGGCCAGTGTGAAAGAACAATTAATTCCAACATTCAAATCATTATCAACAGGAGGAATGTGAAGTGTAGAGGTTGTCGCGAAATTTCAGCACAGTTTTGCGCTAAGAAATTGAATTTTTCCGGAACAACTTTGTAACTCTTTAACTATTAGGTATAAAACTTGAAACATGTATTTTTATGTAATTAAACTAAATTTTACGTTAAAAATACAACATGTATATATTATAATTTCAGGATGTAAATGCGATTCTTCCATTGGCTTACTTTTTCAACTTTAATATACTTCTACAAGTTTATATTTACGAACGGCAGTTACTCTCTCTCTCTCTCTCTCTCTCTCTCTCTCTCTCTCTCTCTCTCTCTCTCTCTCTCTCTCTCTCTCTCTCTCTCTCTTTATCATGGAGATTAAATCAAACAATCCTGATTGTTCAGATTATTTCTGTGAAATACGTCTTCTTGGTAAGAGGTAAATAAATATAAGGTATGAAATATTTCGGAAATTTTGACTCATTGCTGTTAAGAAAATTGCATATTTTATCGAGCGTTATAGTTTTTCGAAATAAACAAACTTCAGTGGTTAAAAACTATAGGGATTTTCCAACAGCAGGGTTAAACATTGCACGCTATCCAGAAGTCCTGGCTAAGTAATTGGGATAAGAATTTTGTACGTAAGGCATCCACTTCGCCTAAAAACGGGGAATACCACAAAAAATAACGAAAACTCAAAATGGGAATGGCAATCTCAACATGGATTGTACCCGGGATCTCTTGAATGCCAGCAATATTACCCTATAGAGTAAAACCGGTCTAAAACGGACCCCTTATATTCCGGAAACCTGGAAAAAAGGAAAATACATTTCGGAACTGAGCTATTTCCCATGTAAAATTATTCTCTAAGCCGGAAAACTGTCTAACGCGGGAACAGAAACAATTTTGGGAACCGTTTGGGCAAATAACCTGATTAAAACAGATTATTTTACGAGTATGTGTAATGGGGTATAGCGTACGTATTTTAAACAGTGCTATAATTTTGAGGGTGCTATACTTGCACCGAAGTTCTATGAACCATTCGAGGAAAAGGGAAAACAAACCATTACCTCTCTCAACTGTATTCCGAAACACATGGTGTGGGTACAACGGTTTTGCAGAGTGTCCATTCTCAAGTGATCAAGTACGAGTGGAAGAAGACTCAGAACTTGGGTGATTTTTAAGAACATAGCTTGTGTGTACACAAATTCTGTAAAATGAGTTCTAAACATAAGACATCATTGGAGGAAAAAATTACGGGTATTGAAGCACACGAAAAGAACAAAGGTCCAGCTAAAGATTTTTTTTCTGTAATTTACGTCCTCCAACGTTAAGTCATGTCGGACAGTAAATGAAAGGGGTGAAATGATGCTCAAATGAGTCCGGGGTCCATGGAGCTTAGAGCTATCCGACATTCATCTTTAAGGATAAGGGAAAACCCCGAAAAACACCTTATCCAGGTAACTCACCCTTACCGAGATTCAAACTTGGGACCTCTTGAACGTGAAGCAGACATGCTACCATCTACGCTACCGAGGGGGGCTACTAAAGAATTAACTGTGTTTTTTAAATTGCGGAAAACTCAGATTTATGAGAATTTGAGAAAATAAAACTTAAAGACGATTTGGCTAAGGAAAGAGCAAGACATGTGAAACGCATAACAAAATCTACAGAGTATGCCGAGCTAAATCGAGCTGTGTTCGAGTGGTTTGTTAGTGCGCGTGCTAAAGGAATTTCCACTTGTGGGTCATTGCTTCAGACTCAAGCTTTCGAGACAGTAAGCAAATTAGGCAAAGACAATTTCAAAACTTCCAATGAATTACACAGAAAATGAAGCTAGTTACAGTGGAATAATAAATATAATACAAAATATAAAATATTTAATGATTATTTTCCATTTATCTTAAGAAGTTGATGACAATACTTCTATCTTCTCTAATTGAAATTAATTTCGTAGACATTTGCCCACATATTAAATATCAAAAAAGTATTAATGATATCTCTACTCTTAAAAAATAAAAGATGACTATAAATTTAAAAAATTTACTTACTATCCTTGGGTTAATAAACATTTTCAATTTTTTAAAGAAGTTGGTATAACTTTAGTTCCTCAAAATAAATATAGTATTAATTTATTACAATTTTCTAAAAAAGATAAAATTCCTAATCATAAAAAATCTGATACTTATCAATTTAATTGCTTAGATTGTGATCAGGTTTATATTGGAAAGATGAAACGTAGTTTGGAAACCAGAAAGAAAGAACATTTTCGTAACATTAGATATAAACAAATTGATAAATCGGCCGTGGCAGATCATTTTTGGTCATTTAACCATGAAATAAATCCCGAAGTTAAATTATTAAAACAATTAAATGTTCCCATAGATTTAATGGTTTGGGGAAAAATATTTATTCTAAAAAATAAAACTCGCGTAATGAATTTTGACATACCGGCAATTGATTCTGTTTTTAGTTTTGTTTCGTCTTCAGATGTTGGTAATACGTAAATACGTGGTATCCTTGACAACGAAGTGTGTTTGACTGAAGATGTGGGCAAATGTCTACGAAATTAATTTCAATTAGAGAAGATAGAAGTATTGTCATCAACTTCTTAAGATGAGTGGAAAATAATCACTAAATATTTCATTTGTATTATACTTCCAATGGATGTCTAAGGAGCTTCAGGCATAGCCGTAATATTGTTTTGAATGCTGTGTGTGGTGAAGCAAATGATGATGATATACAGACAGTTGCAGATTGGAAAGCGAAGATTGAAAACAGACAGAGAAACTAAGCGATAAACTATAATTATTTTATGTAAGCTGAAAATGTAATACATTATACAAATCAGCCTATCATTGTTATTATTTACATTTCATTCTATATATTGCTTCACTCTAAGTCTGTGCGACTATTTTGTAATTTCTTTGCATTTAAACACAACCCTTTGTAAGACGGAAACCTGGGTAAACGGAAAATAAATGCCGGAATGATCACGTTCCGTTTTATAGAGGTTTTACTGTAATACCATATATTCCAATCCACTTCGCCTAAAAAACAGGAATGCCACAACAACAAAAAGAAAAAATCAAAATGGGAAAGCCGTTCCAACATGGATCTCTTGAATGCGAGCCATATTGTATAAGTATATAACTTACACCAGCTAAATTTCAAACTCGTGACCTGTTGAATGTGAGGCATCGAAGAGTGGGCAAGAAAAGACTGCCATAGACACATTCAATATTCTAAATTTATTGAGAGTGTAGAGGAGTTTTATGGGACGAACCTATCCAGAATGAACCTTTGCACCATCGCGTTATTACTTTATGACCTTTCTCGTGTCATCTACTTTAGATAAGACATTTTACAAAGCGATGCCCTCTTGCTTATCGCCGTCGGCGGGGTGGGTCTAGATAGGTCATGTAACATAAAACTTGGCTCTGATAAATCAATGCCCTCGAGATTTTCCATTTTAACAGCAGGAAGCAGACAAAACATACAAACACATACATTGTACCAACACAGAACACTCTTCCAGGCTTCATTATAATCTTTTTGCTGCTTAGTTATGTAGATGCAATCCACCTAAAACTGCCGTTTCGAGGTTTCATAGCACATTAGTGCTTTGTGTGCGTGCGTGTGTGTGTATGTGTGTGCACAAATCAAGAACTAAAATACCAGCATAAATACCAAATATCATCAAAATTACCAGGAAAAAAGTTCAGGAAAATATCTTCGTCTGAAATAATGTGTAAATGTTTTTTTTTATTTTTTTTTTTGTTTTTTTTTTTTTGTTTTATCCAACACTGTTCTCACTTCCTGGATTAAAATATTTTACGTTTACCGTACTAGCAAGAACAAAAAGGAATAACTTAAATTTTCTGTAGAAAATTGAAGATATAAAAGAAGTACAAGACTTCAGTCAAAATTTGTTTTCAGAGTAGGCCATTATCTGAAGTTAGTGAAAGTTTCATTTTTAATGATAGAGTTGTTTATTACAATTATTATTATTACATCAAATCAATTTTTTATATTGACATTGTATATTATTAACTTGAGCTTTTTTTTTTTAATTTACGTCCTCCAACGTTAAGTCATATCAGACGATGAATGGGATTGGTGAAACGATGATCAAATGAGCCCAGGATCCATAGAGCTTAGAGTTACCCGACATTCGTCTTTTAGGATAAGGGAAAACCCCGGAAAAACCTTATCCAGGTAACTACCCTGGCCGAGATTCGAACTCGGGACCTCTTCAACGTGAGGTAGACACGCTACCACCACGCTACCGAGGCGGGCTTGATTGTGATCGTAACTAATTCTGAGTATTATGTTTTGTACTCAGCTTCTGCGTTATCTTACTTAAATTGATTTCACATGAGCTCAACCAACCAACTACCAGTGCGTTTAACATAAAGTCGTCAATTGTTTTCTCTAGCTTTACGGAGGTTGTTGTTCCTTAATGAATGGTATGCAACTGTGACTGTCTCAAGTCAACTATGCTCCCACAGTTCAATTTGTGCAACAGTTACTCATGTAAGGTTTTCTTCAAAAATTTCAAACAAAAGATTGTATTTGTCTTAGCAATAAGGCAATTGCAGATAAGCTTATAACCAACGTTAAGGTAATTACAGTAGTAGGTTAGGATTTCCCATTATTGTCCCGTAAAAGGGTGTTAATTTTATCTAATTTGAACCACAGCTCACACTAGAGAACCAGCGTCTGTTATTTGGAATACAAAACCTTGCACTCTTATGAGTGGGCATTTCCAAATCCAAACTGTCTCACATATTAAATTTTCGCCGGAAGATGAAGAGTTATTCCCTACATGATTTCGAACACTAGTAGTTAATCGATATATGTATGTATCCTGTGACGTTTCCATTTGCTTCCAATGTAAACATTGAGGCCATATAGCAAAGGACTGTCCTTCAGCGCATAACTAGTATTCAAAGACATCTTTTTTTTTTTAAATTTACGTCCTCCAACGTTAAGTCATATCGGACGATGAATGGAATGGGTAAAATGATGTTCAAATGAGCCCGGGGTGCATGGAGCTTAGAGTTACCCGACATTCGTCTTTCAGGATAAGGGAAAACTCCGGTAAAAACCATATCCAGGTAACTCACCCTGACCGAGATTCGAACGTGGGACCTCTTGAACGTGAGGCAGTCACGCTACCATCTACGCTACTGAGGCGGGCAATGACATCTGCACCCAGCATACAACATCATAGTAAAACTACAACAATCCATAACAAAGTCTCCCTCCAGCTTCCTGCATCTGACAGAGTTGTAACTAGAAATACAGCAACAATGCAAAACAATATTCCACTCTAGTTAACTAAATGTAGTATAGTTGTCACTAGTGATACCCCAACAAAGTAAAACAAAGTTCCCCTCAAGCCATTCACGTCTAATACGTTAGGCACTAGTGATACTGCAAAAAATGTAACTTCCAAAGGTGTAATAGATCTGAGTTTTTCACCCAAGACATTGTGGAAATGATATCCTGGCCTCGAAATCAGCACTTATACGACAGCGACCATTGCCCTTTAAACATACAATAATAAAGCACCGAGGGAACTTGAAGCTCACCAGAAACGGCTAATAAAGTAGACTGCCCTTTGTTTCACGGTCGGTCAATGGGCAACAATGAAAATGTTTCGGGCTTAAAAATAGTGAATTTACATGTATTTCCATCTGCTGAATTCAAAAATCACCATAAAAATGATAGACTAGCTCTTGTTTTGAAGATAGAGTGACATTACATTTTTTAGAGAGAAGATTTTAAATTTAGGGGGAATTTTTTAGGAGTTGGCACACCTGTCAAATAACAAAACACAATCAGAGATAAATTTTGGAAATTAAGTGATGCAAAAGTTAAGGAAGGCATTTTTGTCGGACCACAAATAAGAGAACTTGTAAAGGACCAAATTTTGGAGTGGAAAGAAAAGGAAGCTGGGAAAGCTTTCAAGGGTGTTGTTAATGGATTTTTAGGCAACAAAACAATGACAACTACAAGCAATTGGTGACAGTGCTCCTGCAAAAATACTGTAACCTTGGATGCAACATGTCCCTTAAGATCCATTTTCTCCACTCCCACCTAGACTTTTTCCCTCCTAGTTGTGGAGCTGTTAGTGATGAACATGGAGGGAGATTCCATCAGGACATTTCTGTTATGGAACAAAGATATCAGGGCCGTTGGAATGATGTAATACTTTCGGATTACTGTTGGTCTTTGTATAGGGATTCTGCGGAACTCCATCACAAGAGGCAACCTAAAAGACGACGAAGTCAATAGGCCACCACATGATTCTCTTCAGACACAACTATCTGCGAAGTATTTTTTCAGCAATTTAGAACTCTTAGCATGTAATTACCATTGTTGTAAGCATGTATATAAGCATGTATATAATTAAAATGCATCCTTTTCTCTCAATCCGTTAATATGTAATACTTCCACCTTGTGTATATCATAGAAACTAGAGCTAATAAAAATTTTTCATTGTCATATTTGTTTTTCTCAACCCAAAATTAGTAGGAATTGCCTCATGAAGTGCTCGAAACATTCAAAAATTATTTTTTTGTTGCCCAGTGTAATTTAACTAAATTGGAATATTTGCAAACCCATAATACTACAGTCATTACCCAACAATTAACTAATCTGTTGACATCTGCAGTTCAATTTAATATTTTCGAAAGCTCTGGGATGATGAACAAATGTTCACTTCTGTGGTGGAATGAAAAGTGTACATCAATCATAAAAGCTATAGCATTTAGGAAGTTTAAGACGTATAGATCTACAGAATTTGACAATACATGTGAAAAGCTAGGAAAAAGTACAATGATCTAGTCTTTAATGATTTCATCTTCTCCATCACCAATGAAAATTATTTTAGTTCTCTAGGCCAAGATATATCAATTAGTGGCGTAGAGCGGCGGCTCTGCCGAACAATAACAGCGTGCTGCAGGGAAATAAGTCCATGAAACTCACCTAGTTTCGAAAAATGAAGTCCATGCGCCCACGTTTCTTCATGGTAGGTATAAACAGAATTTCTACATCTTTCGCTTTTTGCTCAATTTTTAGATCGGGTATTGGTCGCCCAAATATTTTTATACCAACCCTTTCTTCTAATTCTCGCCTTGAAAGGGGAGTCTTTCAGAAGTTCATTAACCGTATTCATTATTTATTGGTTCAAGTTTTCGTTACTGATACACTGAATAAAATGAATTCATAACATGTTTCATACTCACACACAAACTAAAGAAACTGATATCAGACACTAAATAACGTTACACAAAGAAATATTTGGAAACAATGCGAGCTCGCGAACAACAATTATTTGTTATGGGCGATTCTCGTTATGGTAGCGGAAATGGAGTATCGTGCCAACATGATAGGTGCATCACAGACAATCTGCCCTCCGATTTAATAACCATTAGGTATTGTATATGTTTACGTAAGGAGGAAGGAATTATTTTATAGAACTAAAATATAATTTTCACTTTCCCACAGTCCAGCTAATTAATGCATAAGCATGTTTGAAAATGTGTATCTTAAACCTCCGTGTCTATTCTATCATCACGTACCATGTGCAGGCCAAGACATGGCTGGCGCCGAGGGTCTAGCCTGAACAATGGCACCTTTGTCGGCTAGAAACACAAAGAAAGTACATGTGAGAGAAAATTTTCATTTTACTCTCTCCCTTAACACGTTGGGTTCATGCTTTTAATATATATATCGGGATTGCCTGTTTAGTATCTGCACTTGTATATTTAAACATTATCCTCTATATTTATTATAACTTTGTTTAATTCATATTGTGTTATCTATCCGCCCTTAATTATGCATTTAATAAGACTCTCGGGGTTATTATGACAATGTTATACCTAACAGGGACGGTATCAAAGCAAAGGCGAGATCGGTATATTCCTTTCTATGCATGTTCTAACCTCTCTTGCACTTCCGCAGTAACCTTCATAGCAACATGTTTCGACAGTCTATACCACTGTAGAAGAGTTTCTTCTGATAACTCCCCAAAATAGTTTCTCCTCATAGGCCGTACTCTAGAATGCCATTTAGACGGTCTTAAATATAGCAAATTGACATCAACAGCTGCGTTCACGTCCGCCATCTTGACTATTTAAATTGTTAAGGACTTAACCACAGAAATTTGGCTTGTTAGTTTAACAAGAGATTTAACACGAGTGTTAAGCTAACACTTGGTGAAATGCAATTTTTGATATATCTATTGCTAAACTCGTGTTAAGTCCTAACATCCTGGTGAAATCCTGCGTAAGTCGTGAAAGTTTGGGGCTCTTTAGATTTAGCCCCAGCAGCAGAATGTGGAGGCCCACTTTTTGCCTTGGATTTTCGACACAAACAAATGTGTCTCAAAATCAATTAATATAAAGTAAATAAAGGATAATTATTTGTAAGAATGGTTTTTACAAGGGTGGATGAAGAAAGTCTGGTTTTACTTACATCGATTAATATAAAGTAGTTAGAGGATAGGTCTCTGTAAGAATGGTTTTTACAAGGGTGGGTGAAGAAAGTCTGGTTTTACTTACATCGATTAATATAAAGTAGTTAGACGATAAGTATTTGTAAGAATGGTTTTTACAAGGGTGGGTGAAGAAAGTCTGGTTTTACTTACATCGATTAATATAAAGTAAATAGACGATGAGTATTTGTAAGAATGGTTTTTACAAGGGTGGATGAAGAAAGTCTGGTTTTACTTACATCGATTAATATAAAGTAGTTAGAGGATAAGTATTTCTAAGAATGGTTTTTACAAGGATGGATGAAGAAAGTCTGGTTTTACCTACATCGATTAATATAAAGTAGTTAGACGATAAGTATTTGTAAGAATGGTTTTTACAAGGATGGATGAAGAAAGTCTGGTTTTACTTACATCGATTAATATAAAGTAGTTAGAGGATAAGTATTTGTAAGACTGGGTTTTACAAGGATGGATGAAGAAAGTCTGGTTTTACTTACATCGATTAATATAAAGTAGTTAGACGATAAGTATTTGTAAGAATGGTTTTTACAAGGATGGATGAAGAAAGTCTGGTTTTACTTACATCGATTAATATAAAGTAGTTACAGCATAAGTCTTTGTAAGAATGGTTTTTACAAGGATGGATGAAGAAAGTCTGGTTTTACTTACATCGATTAATATAAAGTAGTTACAGCATAAGTCTTTGTAAGAATGGTTTTTACAAGGGTGGATGAAGAAAGTCTGGTTTTACTTACATCGATTAATATAAAGTAGTTACAGCATAAGTCTCTGTAAGAATGGTTTTTACAAGGGTGGATGAAGAAAGTCTGGTTTTACTTGCATCGATTAATATAAAGTAGTTAGACGATAAGTATTTGTAAGAATGGTTTTTACAAGGGTGGGTGAAGAAAGTCTGGTTTTACTTACATCGATTAATATAAAGTAGTTAGAGGATAAGTATTTGTAAGAATGGTTTTTACAAGGGTGGGTGAAGAAAGTCTGGTTTTACTTACATCGATTAATATAAAGTAGTTAGAGGATAAGTATTTGTAAGAATGGTTTTTACAAGGGTGGGTGAAGAAAGTCTGATTTTACCTACATCGATTAATATAAAGTAGTTACAGCATAAGTCTTTGTAAGAATGGTTTTTACAAGGGTGGGTGAAGAAAGTCTGGTTTTACTTACATCTATTAATATAAAGTAGTTAGAGGATAAGTATTTGTAAGAATGGTTTTTACAAGGGTGGGTGAAGAAAGTCTGGTTTTACTTACATCGATTAATATAAAGTAGTTAGAGGATAAGTATTTGTAAGAATGGTTTTTACAAGGGTGGGTGAAGAAAGTCTGGTTTTACTTACATCGATTAATATAAAGTAGTTAGAGGATAAGTATTTGTAAGAATGGTTTTTACAAGGGTGGGTGAAGAAAGTCTGATTTTACTTACATCGATTAATATAAAGTAGTTACAGCATAAGTCTTTGTAAGAATGGTTTTTACAAGGGTGGATGAAGAAAGTCTGGTTTTACTTACATCGATTAATATAAAGTAGTTAGAGGATAAGTATTTGTAAGAATGGTTTTTACAAGGGTGGATGAAGAAAGTCTGGTTTTACTTACATCTATTAATATAAAGTAGTTAGAGGATAAGTATTTGTAAGAATGGTTTTTACAAGGGTGGGTGAAGAAAGTCTGGTTTTACTTACATCGATTAATATAAAGTAGTTAGAGGATAAGTATTTGTAAGAATGGTTTTTACAAGGGTGGGTGAAGAAAGTATGGTTTTACTTACATCGATTAATATAAAGTAGTTACAGCGTAAGTCTTTGTAAGAATGGTTTTTACAAGGGTGGATGAAGAAAGTCTGGTTTTACTTACATCGATTAATATAAAGTAGTTACAGCATAAGTCTCTGTAAGAATGGTTTTTACAAGGGTGGATGAAGAAAGTCTGGTTTTGCTTGCATCGATTAATATAAAGTAGTTAGACGATAAGTATTTGTAAGAATGGTTTTTACAAGGGTGGGTGAAGAAAGTCTGGTTTTACTTACATCGATTAATATAAAGTAGTTAGAGGATAAGTATTTGTAAGAATGGTTTTTACAAGGGTGGGTGAAGAAAGTCTGGTTTTACTTACATCGATTAATATAAAGTAGTTCGAGGATAAGTATTTGCAAGAATGGTTTTTACAAGGGTGGGTGAAGAAAGTCTGGTTTTACTTACATCGATTAATATAAAGTAGTTAGAGGATAAGTATTTGTAAGAATGGTTTTTACAAGGGTGGGTGAAGAAAGTCTGATTTTACCTACATCGATTAATATAAAGTAGTTACAGCATAAGTCTTTGTAAGAATGGTTTTTACAAGGGTGGATGAAGAAAGTCTGGTTTTACTTACATCGATTAATATAAAGTAGTTAGAGGATAAGTATTTGTAAGAATTGTTTTTACAAGGGTGGGTGAAGAAAGTCTGGTTTTACTTACATCGATTAATATAAAGTAGTTAGAGGATAAGTATTTGTAAGAATGGTTTTTACAAGGGTGGGTGAAGAAAGTCTGGTTTTACTTACATCGATTAATATAAAGTAGTTAGAGGATAAGTATTTGTAAGAATGGTTTTTACAAGGGTGGGTGAAGAAAGTCTGATTTTACTTACATCGATTAATATAAAGTAGTTACAGCATAAGTCTTTGTAAGAATGGTTTTTACAAGGGTGGATGAAGAAAGTCTGGTTTTACTTACATCGATTAATATAAAGTAGTTAGAGGATAAGTATTTGTAAGAATGGTTTTTACAAGGGTGGGTGAAGAAAGTCTGGTTTTACTTACATCTGTTAATATAAAGTAGTTAGAGGATAAGTATTTGTAAGAATGGTTTTTACAAGGGTGGGTGAAGAAAGTCTGGTTTTACTTACATCGATTAATATAAAGTAGTTAGAGGATAAGTATTTGTAAGAATGGTTTTTACAAGGGTGGGTGAAGAAAGTCTGGTTTTACTTACATCGATTAATATAAAGTAGTTAGAGGATAAGTATTTGTAAGAATGGTTTTTACAAGGGTGGGTGAAGAAAGTCTGGTTTTACTTACATCGATTAATATAAAGTAGTTAGAGCATAAGTCTCTGTAAGATGGTTTTTACAAGGGTGGGTGAAGAAAGTCTGGTTTTACTTACGCTGTATATTGTCAAATGTAGTTCAATCAATCTCTTCCAGATTTTCCTCCTCAAATGGTGTAGCTATTGAGGGTACATTAAACCTCACTCACTTTTTTGATGAATTATCATTTTTTATCCACACTCGCATTTTCACTTTTATCAATAGTCAGCCATCATTGGAAACTTTTTTTTGTTGTTGTAATTTTACGTCCTCCAACGTTGTCATGTCGGACGATGAATGGAATGGGCGAAACGATGCTCAAATGAGCACAGGGTCCATAGAGCTTAGAGTTACCCGACATTTGTCTTTCAGGATAAGGGAACACCCCGGAAAAAACCTTATCCATGTAACTCACCCTGACCGAGATTTGAACTCGGGATCTGTTGGACGTGAGGCAGACACTACCACCACGCTATCGAGGTGGGCTTTCCTTTTTTGATATATTATAACATTGTTTTGTTATCTTATTGCAATATTTTACATTGTTGTTCAGGTAAACGTCCTAAGTTATTAGGAAAATAATTTAGATGAAAACAAGGGGAATCTGCTTTGAAATTCATAATTCAATCATTATTTATGAAACTGCTCTGCTACGTTCACTATTTCACCACAATTTTAGTTTGGTCTTTTATATCTCTAAAGAAATTAAAACAACTTTTGTAACTAATTTACATTTAAGGTAATCAAACTGTCTCTCCATAATGAATTGTTTAACTTATTGACCAGGATACAATACATTAAGTGAAGTGATAGGTAGATTTTAAACAACGTGTTGCCATGTAATGGTCTTGCATGACCATAAGGGGGCGAGAAACCTCTTATATATTACATTCACATGACTTTCCTTACACATCTTTAACAAAATAATATTATAAATGATGATTCTGCTATCTGCTTCATGTTAATCGAGATAAACATTTTCAGAAATACTTTTATTGCACATTTCCTTGTAGATACAAGAGGATTAGGAAACTATAGCAGCTCTAAGCGATAGTCAAGTGGTTTAAGAATGGGTCATTATGTGGTGGCTTATATTCTATTCCCTTTGCATGAGCAGGAGTAAAAACTGAATAGCTATTTTTCTTAGAGTCAACATGAAAAGTTGAATGGCACGGCTGGGATTTGAACCATGGATCTCCTGGTTTCCGTCCAGTCACTCTAACCCATTGAGCTACCATGGCCAACTCGCCGTCACGACATTAAATTCTCCATTTGACTCATATATTTCCCCGGTAAACCACTAGGGGCTTTCGCATGCGAGATACACCGTTTTGTGGCGACTTACTATAGTAAGTACTTGAGTCCCAGGCTTCATCATTTAACTCTTATTATTGAAGTTAGTAATTTCTTCACATTAGCCGTATATAGGATAAGGTTTTTGATAGAGTCAACATGAAAAGTTCAATGCCATGGCCGATATTTGAACCACGAATCTCCTGGTTTCCGATGGCCAACTTACCGACTTGACATTGGCCATCGTAGCTCAATGGGTAAGAGCGACTGAAAGGACACCAGAAGATCCGTGGTTCAAATCCCGGCCATAGCATTGAATTTTTCATGTTGACTTTGTCTATCAAAAACCTTAGCCTATAGATAGCTAGTGTGAAGAAATGATTAATTTCCATCAATTAACTAAAAGGCCATTTTTCTTTTGAGAAAAATATAAGGATCTGAAAATTCAAAGCAGTAACAGAGAATAACTCAAAGATGGTTAACGACACCAGATACTGTTTTTGATATTAACTGTGTGCTTTAATAATATATAAACAATATATGTTGTAAGTTGCTCTTACAGTTTGTCAATTACAGAGCATGCATTCAAAAAGAGGAAGACTTCACAAATTATTCCCAGAAAATAAATCTTATTTATCATGGAAATGTCTTAAATATACGGTATTTTAATCAAAATCGTTAGAGCCATTGTTTTCTTCAGAAAATCTAAATTTTTAAAAATGTTTCCAGGAAAATGGTAATTGGCGAGGGGGTTCTTGAAAGTCATCGAGTCGAATCCTTTGGAAGACGCTGACTTTGGCTTTTCGTTTTTGAGTTAAGCTGTTCACACACACACACACACACACACACACACACACACACACACACACACACACACACACACACACACACACACACACACACACACACACACACACACACACACACACACACACACACACACACATACACACCAACAATGTAAGTTATAGAAGGATTTACAAACATAAAAACGTCATATGACTTTATTTCACCATGTCTTTAGTTTTTTAATAGATTCAACGGAATGTCTTATAAAATTTATTTTTAATTTCTTCACGCTGACTGAAATAAACGTTTGCAGAAATGGTTTCATTACTTATTTTTTGTAGATAAAAGGCGCGAGAGGCCAGTTTTTTAATTATTTTAAATCAATGGAGTGTTTTAGAGACCCATATACTTAATAGTTTAGGACTATCTCTTATACTTTACCAGTTACACAAAACTGTACAAAATTAATTCTAAATGAAGATGGCTTCAGAGGTTAATCCAAGAAAAAAAAAGACATATTTAATCAGCTATGCAAATATCTTACGCACATGGCATTATAATCATAATTATTACCGCAACTTTTGAGGAACTTTATAGATGAAGGGTAGTTTGGAGAGGGGAGTTTTATTATATATATATATATATATATATATATATATATATATATATATATCTTTGTTACATCTTTGGTAGATGCTGAACTTAAATTATGAAGTTTGCTATTTATCCGACTTCCGTTGTTTTGTTCATAGACGCACACAGACAGGAAAATCCTTCAAAGCACTTCAAAACATATCTTTCTGTTAAAATCTCAATATACAATTGTTAGATGAAATACAACTCTTCCTCAACCTACTGCGAAAGAGGTATAAGAATGGTAAGCACAGAATTGTTCACAATACCTACCTATTGATTACTCATCGTGTTTCACTTCCAACATATTACTAATGGTCACACATGACAAGTTCAGCTGATCTTTGGACTTACACGCTTCATAAGTGAAATTCGAAAGTTCAGATAATATGCAGCAATATTGCTTTTAGCTACACGCTTATGGTTATTTTGTGTGACACAATAAGAGATGAATTTCGGAAAATTTGGTTTTATTAGGGGTACATAATCACGTTTTAACATTTTGAAGAAATGGTATCTTTGAACTCCCTATAAGCAGCATTTAAACTCTGGGAAACAGGGAAATTCTATGGTTGGCTCAATGGAAGTATTTATAATTTATTACTGAAACTGTACACATGTTTATTGATCTACCTGTGCATTAAATTATTAATTACTCTTTCGGAAACAATCTGACATGCCACATTTACATGACTTTGTCTGCCAACCAGCGTTTAGTTATGTCTCACAACAACTTATTTTTCTATTTGTTTCAAGTTAACTGAGATTAAAAATTCTCTAAATGGCGTAATTATACATATCATTAAGGGGACAATAACGACAATAACGATATTTAAAAAGCGGGTAATAGTTTTGAAATTCCGCACATTTTTTTTTTTTAAATTTGCGTCCAACGTTAAATTATATCGGACGATGAATGAAATGTGTGAAATGATGCTCAAATGAGCCCAGGGTTCATAGAACTTATATTCATCTTTCAGGATAAAGGAAAACCCCGGGAAAAAAGCTCATCCAGGTAAGTCACTCTGATCGAGATTAGAACTCGGGCCTCTTGAACGTGAGCCAGAAGCGCTATCATCTACGCTACCGAGCTGGGCAAACTCCGCATTGTCGATCACACTTGAGAAACAAAAGAAAGGTGACTTTTGGCACATCAAACACTATACATAGTTTTTGAAAATTCAAACCAATAACAAGAAATATTTCGGAAATGGTTAATTAGTTATTTTACACAAACTGTGCGTTTTAACAATAAAAAATTATGCGCTAAGTTTTTGTCCGTCTCTTAGGGCTTAAAACATTATACAATACATTTTTTGGCTTGAACAGGAATTCACAGACTATCAGGAGAAAGTTCAATGTATACAGTTTCTTAGTCATGCAAACTTCTAAACAGAACTTTATTTTAATTTAAAGTTTAAAACTATTTTTGAGAAAATAAAACATAAACAAAAATGTTGCATAAAATGAGTAAGTGGTTTAGGCTAAGGAGAGTTCAAATGGGAGAAAAACACCCAAACATATACATATATACACAGACTGATCTAAAGACCAAATCAGATTGGATTTGAAACCTTGGCCATCAGAAAGCTGCCCGCCCCGATAGCGTAGTAAGTGGCGTGTATGCCTCACGTTCAATAGTTCACGCGCTCGAATCTTGGTCAGGGTAAGCTATTTGGATAAGGTTTCTTACGCGGCTTTCCCTTATCCTGATAGATGAATGTCGGGTAACTCTAAGCTCCATGGACCCCGGACTCATTTGAGCACCATTTCACCCATTTCAGTCATCGTCCGATATGACTTAACGTTGGAGGACGTAAATTGCAAAAATAAATAAAATAAAAAATCGGAAAGCTGCCCGCCCCGGAAGCGTAGTAAGTAGTGTGTCTGCCTCACGTTCAAGAGTTCCCGCGTTCGAATCTTGGTCAGGGTAAGCTATTTGGATAAGGTTATCGCGGTTTTCCCTTATCCTGAAAGACGAATGTCGGGGGGTAACTCAGCTGTTGGACCCTGGGCTCATTTGAGCATCATTTCATTCACCGCTCGATATGACAACGTTGGAGGACGTAATTTAAAATAAAAACATAAAACGAAATGCTACCATCTCGTTCAGTGCATAAAGCTATTGTGCCAGCCACATTGTTTATTATCTGTGACTTTCCGTTTTTACTTTCACTACTACTTGTAATAAGTAGAAGTATTGTGCCCGCCCCGGTAGCGTAGATGATAGTATGCCTGCCTCACGTTCAAGAGGTCCCGAGTTCGAATCTCGGTCAGGGTGAGCTACCTGGATAAGGGTTTTTCCGGGGTTTTCCCGTATCCTTCAAGATAACTGTCGGGTAACTCTAAGCTCCATGGACCATGGACTCATTTGAGCATCATTTCACCCAATTCATTCACCGTCCGATATGACTTAACGTTGGAGGACGTAAATTACACAAAAAAATAGAAGTATTCTGTCTCACCTAAAAATTTAATGTCCAAATTTCACCGGTGACGAGTGTTTTTAGGTCTCCTGAACCGGCCCCACCCTCCATTTTTTTTAAAAGAAATCTATTGCTGTTGGTTACCGAGTTCTGGCAAAAGTGTTATGAGAGACTTGTATGTTCGACCTCAGAAACACGTAATGATGTTTTGTGTATAAATAAGGGACTGTTACACTAAACATAAGTGAGCTACCAGAGACATGTATAACTAGCCAAAATATTTTGACCTTCCGTGACCAGATGAGGACATCAGATCGGGATGATAGAATAGCGCAACTTCAGTGAGATCTGTGCAAAGGGTCACCTATCAGGTATTCTTGTAAAAATGGTATAAGAATGACATTTGAAATATGCTTCCCTTGCTCGACAGAGCGTCTAGCAGCCATTGGTTCACGTCACAGTTTTGAAAATCAATATTTCAGCAATCACTGCAGGCAAACTTACGGGCAAATATTGCAAATTCAACTTCAGCAATTCTGTAGAAAATATGCAGTTATTGTGTTTCGATTAAGAAGTGGATCAGAAGTGAATCCGAGTCCAGTGTTTGATAAAACTTAAGCTTGATCTGCTTAGGATAGCTGAACACGTTGACGCGTCTTACTGCTTGCTTCCTTCCTTCCACACATCACATAGTAACTCTCTCATAAAGGATTCGACTGCAGTTTTTACCTTGATTAACGTGATGTAGATAGAAGAATAAGCGTCTGTAAGAACAATTTGTTTAAGAGTAGAAAAAGTAATTTGACTAACATCACATTTTTATATACAGTACATACTAATATGTATTTACATTTATATAAGAAATATATATTTATAGGTTTGCCTGGTATTACTGCTGTTTGTAGTCTAAGACAATAAAACTTTTACGAAGTTTCATGTTTCTAGAATGCAATATTTATAACAATTTTGTTCTAGAACTTCAAAACGCTTTGCTGAAAAAGGCGCCTCGGAGTTTTAGGCCCTTGAAACAAAAAGAGCCAACGTTGCTTCGACTAAAGAACTGTTTCCTGTAGATCTCTCATTGGCTAAATGTAAGACATTACACCCCAAATTTAATTTGAACTTAATTTATGACAAACTATAATAATTTTGGAACTTACTGTATGTTATTTAATATTTTATTCGAAGTAATTTAATGTTTTATTTGATTCTCCGTAATTTGAAAGAGAAAGACTACCGGAGGTTACCTTCTGAAGAATGTGATGACACGTCTCTATGCAAAACGATATTCAACAATGTTATTAGAAAGACTTTATGTAACACAAATTTATAACTACATGTAAAATTTCAAATTTGTAAATTTATCGTACGTATTTATTCATTTTTAAGCTATAGTCCCAATATGCCAGTCTGACGAAATAAGCTTTTAAGTCTCGTAGATTCAATAAATAAATAAATAAAAACCTTTAGATATTAAAACAGAATGTAAAATTATTGAAATAGGCACTAAAATAAACTTAAATATTCGATTTTATGTATTTAATGTGTATTTTCACTTACTAAAAGTTTAGAATGTAATAAATCACGCAGTAATACAAACAGTAACCTTACTACAGTATTATTGAAAAAAAATCATTTTAATACGGCTTAAATGAAAAATTTATGGCTACTAGCGTCCACTATGAGCTTGTACATAGTAAAAAGAATGGAAATGCACTGTGACAGTAAGTCGCCATTAAGGTAGCTGTCTCAATTATTGTTTATGAGAACTCCTAGTGGTTTACCGGGAAAAACACCAATCAGTTAATGTCGTGCTGGCATGTTGGCAATGGTAGTTCAATGGTTAAGAGTAGCTCTACGGAGAACAGAATATCTGTGGTTCAAATCCTGGCTATGGCATTGGATGTTTTAGTCTGACTCTATACCTTTCCAAATAAATCATTGTGACCTAAAGTTTCAGAATTGATATAATACCAGCTGCAACCTAAAATTACTGTAAGAAATAAATTTTGTAAAAGAAGAGAGAGAGAGAGAGAGAGAGAGAGAGAGAGAGAGAGAGAGAGAGAGAGAGAGAGCGAGAGAGAGAGAACGGAGACATTTTTTGAACGCGTGAAATTCAAAAGTTAATTATACATACTTCATGTTATTTAATGTTTTATGTAACTTCGCAGAACTATATTGTGCAAGCTATGTGCAGAAAACTTTTCATCAATAAATGTAAAAAGAAACAGGTATGTGTGTTATAAAAATACTAGAAAATAAAGATTAGATTTAATCGGACTCCGACACATACGGGCACACGGATCATTTAATTAAACATTTGCGGAGGGGATTGAAAAAATCCTCAAAACACCTATTTCCTATGATATCAAGACATCGAATTTTTTAGTGGAATAGACTTCGTCTGCTTACTACTTAACTCTACACTTGTACTAATTGCTTACAAAGGCTTATGGCGGCATCTACTTCAATTTTCAATTTAAACGGATAAAACATTTACAGAAGTAATATTCATGGAGGTGCAAGGGCAATATGGGAATACAGTAAGTAGGCTTTAAGCGATGGTCAAATCTGTTAAAGCTGGTCGCTAAGTGATGGCATGGACACGACATAAAAATACGAACAACGTATTTCTTTTGAGAAAAGTATAAGTATTGTAAAATTGAAACAAATAATAAGGAATATCTCCGAAACGGCTCACTCTATATGTATGAGACACATTGTGTGTTTTAACGAAATTCACATTTTTTGTGCAGTAATAATTTTAGACAACAAATCACTAAAACAACTAAAAGAATTCAGCTATTTAGGATGTAATCTTAATTATATGATGAAAGCAGACAGAGATGTGAGCAAAAAGCTTGCAACATTCCAAATGATTTGTGGAACAGTGCATAGAACGTTGAGAAATAAAAAAAGAAGAGATACAAGATTAAAGTTGTACAAAAACAATGGCAGTCCCTGCACTACTTTATGGAAGTGAGGCATGGGTACTCACGAAGAAAATGAAAAGCCAAATTCAAAGTGCAGAGATGAACTTTTTAAGGGAAAGAAAGGGATGCACAAGGTTGGATAGAAAAGGAATGAAGACATAAGAAAGGA
>CM060950.1:390559160-390610068 GCA_030765055.1 Mantis religiosa
GTAGCTCCTCATGGTAGTCGACTCGGGTGCAACGCTTGTGTGAGAAATTAAGGAAGAGTTTAATTTAGAATAATTATCAGTCTAATGTTCAGGTAGAAATAATTTTGACGTTGTAATAACTTTATTGTTACCGGGTGTACCCGCATGCCATGCGGGGAAGCCGGTAGAGCTTAAAGCGTCTTTCTGAAGTTCGGTAGTTCCCTAGAGGCCTAACCAGGGCGCTCTGATGTTGAGACAAACTCGCGTAGAATTTTGTGGCCCAGTGCCTAACGACATCTTCCACATAGGGGAGAGCTGAAACTTCATGAAGATATCTCACGGGAAACCACAAAGCTGGAGTTGTTACAGATTGGTTCCTGCGGCCATGCCCCAGACCTCGCACGCATAAAGCATTATTGGAAAAATCAAAGCCTGAAAAAGGCGCAACTTTGAGCGAGGCCCAAGTTGTTAAGGAAGCTCCATGTACTTCTGGAGATATATATATATATATATATATATATATATATATATATATATGTGTGTGTGTGTGTGTGTGTGTGTGTGTGTGCGTGCGTGTGTGTGTGTGTGTGTGTGTGTGTGTGTGTGTGTGTGTGTGTGTGTGTGTAATTTTACGTCCTCCAACGTTAAATCATATCGGACGGTGAATGAAATTTGTGAAATGAATGGAATGGGTGAAATGATGCTCAAATGAGCCCAGGGTCCATAGAGCTTAGAGATACCCGACATTTGTCTTTCAGGATAAGGGAAAACCTCGGAAAACCCCTTATCCAGGTAACTCACCCTGACCGAGATTCGAACTTGGGACCTCTTGAACGTGAGGCAGACATGCTGACAAGGCGGACCCCCATTTTCAATGCAGGTTACCATTAACTTAAGTATAAAATTACCCAAATTATAGCTTTTCAGATTTCTCGATATCGTGCGATCTTTTCTTTCATTATACAATAATGGTTAATTTTTCGAAGCCATTTAATGATCTTTAGACTAATGGTTTGAAAGGTTCTACAGCTTAGACGATGAAGTTTTGCTTGATGTGTGATAGGGTACCTAGTTCGATTCCTGGCTGGGCTCGGGAAATATTTCTTTTAGCAACAACATTTTTGTGCATGCCCAGAGACTGAGTGCGCTTGTGCCCGCCACCCACACCGACAAAGATGATGATGATGGGTGTTCGATCGAAGGCAGGTCCTAGCCTAGTCATTGATTCTTTGGTGCTTCACCGTTGCATTCCGCAATATGAGGATCCAGACACATCACAAAGGTTATCGGTTCTCTCGTAGCTGTTTCTTTATTGAAATGCTGACTACAAACACGCTGAGGGTTTTGTTGTAGTCCACAGTTTTTTATCAATTAAGTCCTTCCTCTAAGCGATTATCTAAGCTATTCATTTATTTTCATATCATTTTCATTTGTAAACGAGACAATTGTCGTTGCTTTCAGTAGAAGCACAATCATCAACTTCATTTATCTTAACAAATACTCGTCCTTTACTATTTCATTACGCGTGACACCTGTACGCAAAAGTATGACAGAGTTCAATATTTGAAGTCCGCATAGTAAGTATCAACGTTTTAGCTTTGTCATGCGTTGTACGACCTTGCGTGTCCGTGATCACGTGAAGAATGACGAACTGACAAGATTAGATATGCTATCTGATTGACAGTAAAAAGTATATGAATAATATTGAACGCTTTTTGCTTATGCTGTCCTTATGTAACAAACCAAGATCACTGAGGTCGATCAACATGTTTCGAAATGTGACTAAGAAAAGAGGGAACAAAGTTCCATTCATTTTTTAAAATTTCAGTTAAAATTTGAATAAACAAACTCTTGATATCTGGTTTCAGATATAAATTAGATGTGCTAATATGAAAAGTGCTCTAAAATCTGTATTAAGGAAAATGGAGGTCAAGCTGTATTTATTTTAACTATTTCACGAATACCATAATAGAATGAACATAATATATCAATTAAATTCCCCTATAAATATTTGTAGACATAAAAATAGGTTTACAGCTATGAAATTCCAGTCAGGTATTTTAATAAGGATTTTTCTTTTTCTTCTTCTTCTACCTCGGTGTCACATCGATCCATCGTTTCCTAAGTCGTCCTATTGATCTTCGTCCTTTCGGTTTATATTCCATTATTTGTTTAGGGATTCTATCTGGAGTCATTCTTTCTAAATGTTGGAGCCAATTTTCTCTATATTCCATTAATTTTAATAAAACATAATTGATGTTTAATTCATTTCTTATGACTTCATTTCTAATTTGATCTTCCCTTGTACATCCCTTAACAGATCTTAGGAAACGCATTCCTGCTGCTTGTATTTTACTAAAATCTTTGTTTCTTAATGTCCACGTCTCGCTTCAATATAGCAAGACGGAGTGCCATGACAGAATAAAATTTTAATTGAGTTTCTCTTCTTGTTTTACCTTTTAGCGTTCTTTTAATTGTTCCAGTTACTGCTTGAAACTTACTTATTCTCTGATTTATATCTTGATCCATTTCATAAGTTAGGGCGCATCCAAGATACTTAAAATGTGACACTTGTTCAATAATATTATTCTCAATTAGAATTGTTGTCCTTACCGGGTATTTGCCGTGGAATGCCATTACCTTGGTTTTTTTATTTGAAATTTTCATATTATATATCTTACTGATTTTATTCAATTCATACATTGCTTTTAGCAGCTTATCCTCATTGTCAAAAATTAAAACTACATCATCAGCAACGTTATTTGTCCTATGTTAATACCACTACTTACTTTAAATTTCCATTTGTTTAAAATATCGTCTAGATATATATTAAATAAAATGGGTGATACACTGAATCCTTGTTTAAGTCCTTGATTTATTCTAATTTCTTCTGTAAACTTCCCATGGAATTATTATCTTATTCAAAAGTCTCACAGGATTTTTTTCTTAATTTTAATTAACTCCTCCAACGAAAAGTCATATCGACGATGAAACTAGTGAAATGACGTCCAAATAAGCTCAGGGTTCACAGAGCTTAGAGTTACCTGACAATCATCTTTCAGCCAAAGGGAAAACATCAGAAAAAAACCCTTATCCAGATAACTCACCCTACGACCTACGCCACAGCAGCGGGTAAGGGATAATTAAATGATATATAATACACTGAGGATACTGAGAAAGATAAAAAGAAACAAAAAAGATAAGAAAAACTTCATTAAATGATGAAATGGAAAAAAAAGAAAAAAAGAAAGAAAATGTTTGGCCCAAATTTAAGGCGTTTCTATCTCGAGTCGTTACACTGGTTATTTGAATGAAATAAGAATAACTAGTATTTAGATGTTTTCTAAGTAATATCGAGGTAAGTTTAACTTCTATCCCAATATCATGATACACTTTTTTTCTCTAAGGTAATTCATGGAATCAATCAAATATTAAGACTCTTTTAATTATCCAGCTTAACTAAACCTCACAGCTTTTAGCTGGTCAGATACGTGAATGACATCCAAGATGGAACTTGCCCAAAACTATCTTTATGCCAGTATCCGAACTGTAAAACTAGCAGCAGAACTGTCTATAATTTTCTTTGGCCAAGCAAAAAACTTGAATGGACGGCCGGGGAACGACCTCGCACCTCGATCCAAAGTGGGTCTTTTTGTGTTTACCATCACCAAGAGGAACGGATGAAGTGAAAGAACTGCAGGAGGCCATAAGCGTAGATAGGTCGACCGATAGAGGCACGCAGAGGTCGCTAACGACTCCGACGGGCTGCTCAGAGAAGACTTGTGTCAAGCGGAACCGGGGCTCCTTCCGAATGCAAATCTCGCACTTTATTATGGCCATATCACTCGGTAGTATTAGGGATAAATTACACAAAATAGGGAGCCCTTCTTCTGCAACTCTTCAATATGCCTAATTATAGATTGTAAGAGATTTAGGGGAACGAAAGAATGTATTAACGAGCGTAACTTACACATAGTTTTATTCAGAAGATAATTTTGTTCCTAACGATAACATTTAATTTCTGAACACTAACATTAGTTAATCCATCAAAACACGGGGAACTTTCCACGCACTAGACTTCAAGTCTTGTAAGCTGGAGGATAAGTTGCTAAATTGCAATAGAGAGATTTATGAACTCCTCTGGAATTTTATTGGTTACAAAATGGTTGTATTGGGCCAATCTATCAACATGGTTTTGAATTATACAATCGTAAAATGCCAAGCCACCTCTTTACTTCCGTAGTATTCTGAACAAGTTTCTCTTAAGAGCTAATAACGTACCATTGTCACTCTAACATATCTGCGTCTTGAGCAGAAACATTTAACCTTTACTCACTTAAATAACCAAACATCAGAGATATTTATTTTTGAAACCCATGGAGGCATTATAACTCGGCGAACAGTAGGTGGATACAAACCCGCCCTCCCCTCTTTCGAATAAGGTTGCACATCTCTGTTTTGGAGAGAACCCATCAATCAAATCACAGAGTCTTCACCTTTCGGAGAGGCGTGCGATAAATATTTTGGGGGACGGGAATCATTTCTATAGGTTCCTTGAACTGTTTTTTTTTTTTTTAATTTACGTCCTCCAACGTTAAGTCATATCGGACGATGAATGGAATGGGTGAAATGATGCTCAAATGAGCCCAAGGTCCATAGAGCTTAGAGTTACCAGACATTCGTCTATCAGGATAAGGGAAACCCCCGGAAAAACCTTATCCAGGTAACCCACCCTGACCGAGATTCGAACTCGGGACCTCTTGATCGTGAGGCAGACATGCTACCACCACACTACCAAGGCGGGCATTGAACTGCTATGGTCACATCGGGGGTTTTGACTGAAACATTTGGTGATGTTTTAATTCTTTGAACTTGTAGATTGTTGGCTTTTTGGCTTTTTAAAACGTATTTTCACACGTGCATTGACTCCCACATCTGCTTTTCAAGACTCAGTATGGAGTAAAATATGATTGTAATTAAACTTCCCCACCCCGGTTGGAAATCGAACCTTGGACCTCTGACCATTGACCACGAAGGTAGTCAACATTCTTGCTCACATGCCCACCTCGGTAGCATAGTGGTAGCATGTCTGCCTCACGCTTAAGAGCTCCCGAGTTTGAACCTCGGTCAGAGTTAGTTACCTGGATAAGGGTTTTTCCGGGGTTTTCCTTTATCCTGAAAGACGAATGTCGGGCAACTCTAAGCTCTATGGACCCCGGGCTTATTTGAGCATCATTTCACCCATTCCATTCATCGTCCTATATGACTTAACGTTGGAGGACGTAAATTACAACAACAAAAACCAAAATCTTGCTCACGCATGTGTATATTTTGTTCGTTAGTGAAGCTTTCAATTGCCAGGATCACATCAGGGACACTGGTTTGCCGGAAATTCGTCCCGCAGGAGCTTTATTACATACTACCGGTAGTAAATCTACTGACATGAGGTTGTTTCTTATAATCACCCTTAAAAGCTTAATTATACCCTGGCTTGATAACTGGCATATTTCGCCCAATCAGCAAAAAAGTGAAGCAATGATCCTTACACTATGCAGACCGAAATATCCACCACGCTCCCAGCGAAACCTATACCATGGAAAACAAACTGAAACACTGAAAATACCTCTTCGTACCCATGGGTCGACGACTCACATGGAAACCACACATATGTAACAAACTCAAACTAGCTCGAGTAAGACTTGCTAAGCTCTACCCTCTTCTCAACAAAAGATGTTCACTCAAATTAAAAAACTGCACACTACTCTATTCGACTCTATTAAGATCACTCCTAATTGCCAGCCCAGTCTGGATCTCCGTCTCACACAACAGTGGTGTAGGCGTTGGCGGATGTCCGTTAATCCGGACAAAAGCCACGCCATACTTTTTACAAAGCGCCACACCCCCGCAGACTGCCCCAACTTCAGCTACCGAGGTCAAAGCATAGAGTGGACCAACTCCATCCAGTACCTAGGTGTCAACTTAGACAGGGGTCTAACTTTTCGCCAACACATCAGGGACCAATCGGCGAAGGTACAGGGAGCAAATGCTTTCCTGTATCCAATGCTGGGGTCAACCTCGATGCCAGTTGGCATGAAGTTACACCTCTTCCGAGCGCTGGTAATCCTGGTTATGCTTTACGCCTGCGAGATCTGGGGCATGGCCGCAGACAGCTGGCTAGCATGGCTCCAACGTCCACAGAATAGAGGACTTAGGTCTATATATTCTGTGGGACGTTATTTTCTTGCCAGGTTGCTTCACGAGGCCTCGAGTCTTCCATACGTGGAGGATGAAATTAGGCGCCGGGCTTCAAACTTATACGCAGAGTTTACCCAACCACAGAAGCGCCCTTGTCAGGTCCTTGAGAGATTATGACCCAACTAGACGCCGTTCTAGACAGCGCCGGTTACCTCGCATGGCTTGCGGGCATCCGAGATAACCCAGGAGCTAATCCGAGCAGCAGCTAAAGCTGAGCTCCACATAATCCTTCCAAGCTGCTTGGCATCAAAATTATTACCCATATTAAAAATAAATAAAAACACTAGGGTGCAAGGCATTGCATCCTGTCCTGCAACCCCTAGGTACATGTTTGTAACCTCATAACCAACATCAATCTAAAAACCCACATCTTACCCTACAACATCCCGAAATCTATACCTTACATGCGGTAAAACCCTTAACGGGTGGGCACGCAGCAAAAACCTTCTGGCTATATACAGCCAGCCAGCGCCACATGGCACATGGCATGGTAGCCCAGTCTGGGGAGGGACCAGTCCTTCCGAAATCAAACGTATCCAGACATTTCAAAACAAAATATTACAAATCTCAACGAATGCACCATGAGTTGTCAGAAATAGTCAACTACATAGAGAAACAGGAATCAGCACCATTCAACAATCACTTTCTTCACAAGTCGAACAGTTCTACAGCAACCTAAATCACGTCTCAGAAGCCATTCGCTATTCCCTTGGCAGAAAATCCAGCTTTCCAACTCGCATGCATGTATGCATGCATGTATTATGCATGCAAATAATGTCTATAATCAATGAACTGTAGAGCACACATACGCTGATCGATCAATAAATCAGTTTAAAAGATCCTTAAAAGCCATCGGTCTGGGCTGTGACCTAGAATCAGTACACTTACGCCAAACTAACCAGATATGATTAAACTTTTATACAATGAACATAGACTGCATGTTATTCTCTTTATTTCTGCATCTTATGTTTTTTTCCTGTTTTCAGCTGTATGGGATCCGTCCAGAGTGTCAGCAGACCAGATATTCAGGATGTTTTACCTGATACATCAGGGTGCTATGACTGAACCCATATCCCAAGTGTGTGGTGTCGTGGTCATCATGGACTTTGACGGACTGTCTATGAAACAAGTGAAGGGTCTCTCCCCCTCATTCTCTCTACGATTGCTCTCATTCATTCAGGTATGACGATATATGTCTTAAAAAATGTCTCAAATAGAACGATCTCATTTTGAATATATAGGAGAGAAAGAAGACACAGAGATACTTGAACGTCTTTAGGCTGCTGATTATTGGAGAAAAGTTAATAGATGTTTATAGAGGTGGGAACCAGCCAGCAGCCTAAGAGCGTTTCGTTAAAATAATCTCTATTTCTCACCAGCCATGTTCACCATGGGACAGATTATGTATGCATGCTTATTGATTCTTTACCGAAGTTTCATTACGCAGTGGAAGTATATTTCAGATCAATATTTGGACACTTTTCTTCGAAGAAGAATACAATGAACATGCGCAATGCCTGTGAAATAATGTTTGATATAATGTAAAATGTTACACATGTACTTACAGTAGCATATATGACTACTGAAACAACTACGATATTAGCATTTATATTGTAGTATATTTTAACTATCCAGAACATACCGGATGCTACATGGGTGGTGTAATTTAGTGCAGTCACCTAGGGGGTCACTAAGGTAGAAGGTGAGGATTCCGGGGATAATGAAGAAAAGCTACTGCTATGCCTTCAGCCCTTTATTCTACCCTAAGGGTCTATGCCCCAGTGTGCAAGTACCTCAGCTTATTACATACCTGTCTACACTGACGCTGCTTATTATTCCCAAGCTAAAAAAGTACTCGTTGTGACCACGACCGGGACGGAGACGTCCTGTATTGAGTATAGTGGCCGCTATAATGTGTTTCAAATGGGAAGGTGTTTGTCCTTGAGCGCCACTAGGTGAGCAACCAATCGGAGTCCTGCGGTGTTGTCGTATTGCATTCCCTCTAAGTGGTGTGTGATGAGCGACAAACTAATCAATCTCTAACAAATACTATCCGCGCTAAGACAAAAATTCAGATTTTACAAAAACTGATCCATGAGGAAGGAGAGAGTAATGTATTTAACATAACCGTAAAAACCCATATTTTTAGCTCAAATAGTTATCCTAATACAAATAAATAGAGACCATTATATTATAACATAAATTGCGACCTAAGCACTGTATTGAACACCATTATTGGTTGGCGTGTCTGCGTGAACGTATATTTGAAATTACCCACAACTGAAACGTAAACATTTGACATGACGTGATAAAAGAAATATGTACTTTGAATAAGCCAAGGTGTTTGTTAAATTCGATGAGAGGAAACGATACACTTCTTGCTAGTGTGGCAGAACGTGTCTGGTCACATTATATCTTTATTTATGAAGACAGAGTTCAAAGCATCATTATTCAATTTCTCTTCCATGAAAAAGTGTATCAGCTGAATCAATGAAACGTGATCCACCTCCCCTTCTCCTTAGTACTGCTAGAACAATGCAATAGAGTTAATGTGGGCTCAAATTATGTTGCAAACAGAAATAATATTTTTAATCTGAACGACTTATTCACTAAGAAATTGACAAGGAATACAAGACTGGGAAAACTGCGTGAGACATCAGGTAAACTACAAGACGACTTTTGGAAAGAAATAGCAAGTAACGAGATTTTGGAACCTATCATCATAAATTTGCAGTATTCAGACGATGAAGACAATGACAATGACGAATTATCTCTTAACGTAAGTAACATTCACAGCTGTGCAGATGCACCGCTGGTTTTCGTTGGATTAGAAAAATAAGTAACTCATAAACTATAATTAACTTTAAACTAAATATTTAAAACATTTGCGTAATATACGAATATTTATGTTGCAATTGTGACTTCAACAACTGCATTATTATAAAACTTTGGAAAATTCAGTTTGCGTTCCCTTACGTCTAGCGGCAGGAACACTCGCAAGTGTGCGAGAGAGAGGGACATATAAAAGCAGTGGGGATGACGAGGTGGCAACAGTGAAGGCTCTAACGCGTATGATTGGCTACAGGCGAGAACTCTTCCCATTTGAAACACATAATAGTTTAAATATCATGCACTGTGAGGCGACAGCGTTCCGATAATCTAGATTCACCACGTATGCTGATTTCAACACTTTCCCGAGTGTTGTCTCACTCAAATATCCGGGGTTCGTTCCCAGCCTTGGAATGTATCGACACTATACTCTCTGAAGATATTGTATTGAGATGCTTGACCTTCTTATTAAGCAGCGAGTATGGTACTTCGCACCTTGCCGATGATATGGTCAAAGGAAACTTTTGAGAGACATTTGATAAGACCTGGGGCAATATTTCCTTGGCTCCATAATTTAAACGCATAAAAACGTTATTGTCCCAGACAAAACTTGCTAATTTCATGTAATAAGTGATCTCCCTCCCTTCGTGTACAAACTAAGGTGGAAAATTCTATAAAACGAATAAATTCATCGACAACGCCAGAAGCACAACTACACATCTGCATTTCATTGCCGCCGCTCTACCATTAGAATGGTATTTAATTTGACACAAGTCAGTTGTTAGGTTAACTGGATGTATATGAACGTGAACATCAAGTGGGGAAGAAGAAAATGTAATATGAAAATTACTTAAATATATAGTCACCTTACTACCTATGAATAAAAACTACGATAATGTAAACAAATTGTGAAAGGAAATCTCAAGGATCGAAAATATGTTATATGATGAGACTATTAATGAATAACTTATAAAATAAAACATATATAAATGTGCTAATATGTAGAGAGTTGACTGGTTGAGAAACGGAGGGAATTGAAATATGTAGCAGTTACGGAAACTAACAGACTTTTACGAGACCATCAATTTTTTTTGCATTATTTAACTAATAGTCCATAGTTACCGTTACTGTTGCTATGCATCGTAAGTTGACATTCTCGCACTAGTGCGGTAATTTCTCCATAGCAACACATAAAGGCTATCCAAAACACACTAGTGCGGTAAGTAAAAACATTTATTTTGAAATATTGATTGTGATATTACAATTTGTACAATTATATAAATACATATAGTGCAAAAAAATAGTATACAATACACACGTGGTAAGCACACAGCGGAATCTCGGAAATTGAAAAAACTGCGCAAGCGCCTCGTTTTTTCAAACCTTTCCTCGTTCCGTATAAAGCGCATATCACTTTAGTATCGCAATATACTATAACAAAGCAAGTGTATACCAGCGCAAAAGATTCAAGGAAAGTGTTTAAAGTTTAATTTTATAAGTGCCAGAGGAGAAGAAAAAATCTATTGTGAGTTAAGAGTTAAACATTTGTAGAAAATACGCTCTGTATTCGTTATCCTGCGCCGTGGCGTAGTGGGTTTGAGCGTTGTAGTCTGGTTCTCTGCCACGAAATTCGTCCGTGTTCGAACTCTAAATTAGGGGGCGCGGATTTTTAATTCTGTTTAGGACTGGTGCCCACTCAGCATCGTGAGGAATTTAAGAAGCTGCAATAGGTAGCGAATGTTGGTCAAGAAAGCCAACATTCCGGCTGCGGGTGCCAAAATGCTAACACCTCCTTCCCGAAACGGTTAGATGATCACCCACCTCCAACTTGTGTACGTGGGCGTGAGGTCGACAGTCAGGTTGGCAGCCTCAGGCCCGATTAGGGCTGTTATCCGTGAATTATTATTATCATTATTATTATAATTATTAAATAGCACTTCGCAGATATAGCTGAGCAGAATTAAAAATGTTGAATTACACTGACTGAAGTACCTATGTTTTGCTAACGATGTAAACAATAATTACTCCTACGCATAAATAAGAAGAATATCTGGAGATTTATGATAAATTATAACAGCAAAATAATTTTTGTTTCCAAATTATTAAAATAAAAGTCCAGTACAACTTCATTTCTTATTATTTTTCAAGTTATAGTTTATTAACGTTTACTAATTCCTTTCTAACTAAACAATTAGCTTTATTTGTTGTTTCACTATGAAAAACTTCAATATTACAAATTTCTTCCCTAGAATAAAATTTATTTTATATATTATTTCGCTAGGAACAAACTCTCAAGGAATCAGACCCTTCTATATACGCGTTTCTTATCCAAATGAAATTTGATTATCTGAAAATTATGTGACGCTGAAAGTTTGAAGTATGAAAATTCAGTAATAATTTAATATTTATTATTTAACTTTCAAGATATTCTACTTAATCATATGTGGGAATTATGATTATTTCTGCCGTGATTAGCAAGGCATAGAAATTTCTCAAATAAACACGTTTTTCTACCCTACACAACTATATCGCGGAGGACTATTAATTACATACGGAGGATATTTTCCACAAATGTTTTACTCTTAACTAATAGTAATTTTGCTTTGTCTCTACCATTTGCAAAATTAAACTTTTAACATTTCTCTTGAATTTCTTTTACGCTAGTATGTTGTCTGCTTTGTATGGAATTGTTTGGGCGTCTGATGAAAGCCCCTTGCCTTTTCCTCCTCCTAAAATGCTAATATATTGTTAATTTAGCAATTTGAAAGCACAAATTATTTTAATATTTTTGAAACGTGAATGTCTTTATGAATGTAGAAGAGATTTAATTGAATTTAATGTCATTACAGTTGGTACTTTAACTTGAGTTATTATTTAAGCAGTAATAATACAAATAACCCTGATACCAAATTTGGTGCTTCGTGTCTTATACTATTAAGCAACAAATTAAAAAAAACACACATCTGCAACAATTCCATAAATGGCGCACGGCTGTGTGACTCACTAATAAGATTTTGGAAAACAATAAATAAAGGAAACGCAGAAAATTAAACTTAAAAAGAAACCTGCAAGAATTTTAAGAATGTCAAGAATGTTTGAAGCCAAAGGATCACTACAATATCGAGGGACCTACAACAGAACCTTACAATAAAAATAAGGGGAAAATATGTTAGTGACATTTAGAACTTCAGTACTACCAGGATCAAAGTTTTAAAACAGTCACAATTTGGAATTGCATATTTTGTAGAAGATTAGTAGTTAAAATTAACATTGCATGCATCTGAGAAGCGATAATTTAAAAAGTGAATAGAGAAATCCAACAAGAATTGGAGCTAACAGTGCACTTAGATAATCAAGATCGAGCTGAACAGAATATGTTAGCCAGAAACATCTGAACATAATTACTTTGTTGGGACAGATGAAGCTGGAGATAAAACAGAAAAAGTCAGCTAGGGACGTCAGTGAAAAGCTAGGGCGATCACTGAGAAGCATACCAAATTGGCCAGTGATCAAACATAAATGGCTGTACAGCTAGGGACATCAATTTAAAAACAGGTCCAGATAAGGGAAATTTCAATCAAAAGGTTCAGTTTGCTACTGATATCATTAACAAGCATAGCCAGTTAGCAGCTGACATTAATGCCAAAATCAAAGAAATCAGATTTGAGCAAATTAAATTTCATACATATACCATTATTGAAATAAAGAAATGTTTAAAAATAAAATCTACGAAATTATGGAATATTGTACCACAATGAACATAACTGCAAAGTGAGCAGTTAATATTGAATTAGAATATAGTGATAATGTAGTTAAGGAAATGACAGTACTAACTGAAAGCTTAGATACTATCACAAATGAAATGTGTGCACAGCAAGACTTGGTTACTAAAGCAGCAGATAACCAAAACAAAATTTAATAATAAATTGGTAAACAGTTGAAAGAAATCACTGAAGAAACAAATGAAACAACTACAAATGAAACAAAGAAGAGATTGTGGACACGCTTCATGTTTGTCATGTACCTAAAATGTGCATAACAATATGAACAATGGCAAGGTAGCCAATAATGAACAGGAAATCTATAGCAATTACATGTCATCACAGACTTATGAAATGTGTCAGAAAACATAAACCACTCACCGCACACATAATTTTCACCTAGCAACGCAATCTACTTCAGCATCTAATGTCCGAGATTGTAGCTCCAACTTTTGATGATGAGCAGACCAACAATTCGAAGCAATTCCTTAGAGAGATCGAAGAGTATTTTAAAATAAAAATGATACGTGTGAGCTGAGAATGTACATAATCAGAAAGATCCTTAGGAATGGTTATGTGACACAATCGGGTGATGAAACCTACAACAGGTTTGGGAACCTTTTTATCACCCTATTGGAGGCAATCGGTTCGAAGTCAAATTAGAATCGAATTAGCCACAGGCAAATACAAGACAGTTTGACAACGGCAAATTATTTCATATGTATAGCAAACTAAGCAGGAATCTGCAAGTAACAAGCTGATCCTGTTTTACTGACATCCTTCTAGCTATCTGGACCTGTTTTTAATTGATGTCCACAGCAACAAATTTATCCTCCTTTTCTAAGTAGGTACCCAAGCTAACTGATCCTGTTTTTCACTGGTGTCTTTAGCTGATACTTTTTGTTCTGTTATCTCGTTTCATCTGTCTCTATAAAGTAATTATGTTCACATGTTCCTGCTAACATTATCCTGTTCAGTTCTATCCTGATTATCTGTGTTTTCTGTGAGCTATATTTATTTTTCTATTTCTCTACTCATTTTCTTTACTTTAATTTCTACTACTCTACTGCTTCTCATATGCATGCAGTGTTGCAGTGTTCCACAAAATATAAAATAGGTATTCATGAAGTTCACGGATATCCTCTTCTTTTTGTGGAGGTCCTTTGGTACCGTTGCAGATCCCTGGATGTCGTAGTAATCCTTCGGCTTCAAATGATCTTGACATTCGCGATATTCTTGGAGGTTTCTTTTTCATTTTTGTTATTGTTTTCTTTGTTTCATTAATTTATTTGATTTTTCCAAACCCTGTTTGTGTGTCATGTAGTTGTGCACCATTTATTAAATAGTTGCAGGCGTATATTTTTATTCGTCTGCTTGTCTGGCTTTAGAGTATGAGACACATGGCTCCGAAACTGGGGATCAAACTGCGACATTTCAGAAACACAAAAATAAAAGGAATTTGAACAGTCTCAGGCAGCAGTACAGTCATATATGAAGTACTTAAATACAGGCATATCATCACAGTGCATAATTTAAAATACCACAAAAATTAATTGAATGATTGTCTTAACAATTGAAGATAAACATATCATTTTGACTTTTGATTCACAAACAACACTATTAACTTAAGCACTTATCAGAAAACTTAATATTTCACAAGTGCAGTTGCTTGAATTTTTTTAGTAATAAAATGATTTTTTCCATCAGTCCAAAAGTTGAAAAGACTAGACTATTTCCACTATATTTGTGCCTGGTACAGCCAGAACTTGAGATATCACACAATTTATTATCAATTTCCACATTAACATTTTTCCATTCCTCAAATGTTCTACATCAGCTATTGTTGACATATTCCTCCATCATTAAATAGTTTAATTGTCTACCTAAGTGATAAACTGAATCTATTGCCTTAAGAATTTTTAGACTTTTTAAAGTCTCATCCCAAGATATATTTCTGTTATCTCAGATTTAGGTATCCGTTGTTGTTTATTCAGAAAACAATTGATCCAAACTGAATTTAAATTTAATTAAATTTCTTTCTTTTTCAGAAACATATTTATGACTCAACAATAGCAAAATAATTTGTGCATCCAAATTATTTAATTAACAATCAAGTATAACCACTTCTTGCTATTTCTCAAAGAACAGTTTATCAGCCATTAATTCCTTTCTAGCTGAAAAATTAACTTTACTCATTGTTTCATTATGAAACGTATTTCCTTAATAGAAATATCTTTTACTTATTAGAATAAAATCTCAAGAAATCGTCAATGTTTTTATACACATTTTCTTGTCTAAACAAAATGCAATTATTATTTGCAAATTATATAACGCTGCACGCTCGTCATCAAAAAGTTTAATAATAACTCCATGTTATTTATTATTTAGCTTTCAAGATATTCTATTTAAGTAAAACCATGTATATAGGAAGGAAAGAAGAAGAAGTTAAAATTAAATGTAATGATGAAATCTTAGAACAGGTAGACAGTTATGAATACCTGGGTACAATCATAAATAATGATGGAAAAATAGAGCAGGACATTTTAAACAGAATAAGAAAGGCCAATTCGGTCTACTATCAGATTAATAATACTATTGTGGGAAAAAAGGAAATAACAAAAGATACAAAAATTATAGTATTTAAAACAATAATACTACCAATTCTATTATATGAAGCAGAGAGGTGGACTCTCCTACAGAAACAAGAAAGCAAAATAACAGCTATGGAAATGAGATATTTAAGACGAGCTGTGGGGGAGACAAGAAGAGATATGATTAGAAATGTAACAATAAGGGAAGAGTTGGATACACACTCCGTTAAAGAAATATTGGAAAAAAGACAACTTAAATGGTATGGACATGTACTCCGCATGTCAGAAGAAAGAAAACTCAAACAATATTTAGAAGTAAGACCAGAAGGTAAAAGAATTAGGGGAAGGCCACGCATGTTGTATCAGGAATACATTGAGAAGTTGGGGAAGGATAGAGGGAAAACCATGACAGAAATGAAGAGAATGATAATGGACCGAGAAAAGTGGAGGAAATGGGTAGAAGGGGCTTGTACTCCACGCTTAACAGCACAAAGGAGTTAGAGAAAGAAGAAGAAGATATTCTATTTAACTATGTGTGGGTGTTCACGTCGTAGTTAGAAATATTTTGGTGCTTCAAAACGTAATGCAAAATTTTTACTCTATGCAACTGTATCTGCAGACTAATCAATTACATACGAAGCTTATTTGACACAAATGTTTTACTCTTAACTCAAGGTACCTTTGCCACTTGAGAGATTAAATGTTAACACTTTACTCGATTCTCTTCTACAGTTTCATATACACGTCTGCTTCCTATAAAGTTACATGAGCGTCTCATGCAAGTCTGTTCTTAAAATATTTGATATTCCTTTAATATAGCAAGGTAACTATATTCATCCTCTAATTTTCATGTTACTGCTCCTTCTTATTAATTTTTATACATATAATGAACAGGCCGCGCCATGGTTGAGTGGTTAGACCGCTTGGATCTCACCTAGGTGGCCCGGATTCGATCCCAGGAGACCGCAAATTGGGATTTGTGATGGACAACATAGTGCTGGGGTGGATTTACTGAGGGTCCTCCGGTACCGCCCCCCCCCCCATCATTCCACCAACTGCTCCATGATTCATTTCTTCATCATTCCAGGCGTTGGGCCGACCCGGGCCGACCTCAACCCTGGTATCTCAGGTCAAATGCTTCGGCTCCCTCACTCTGAGGAACCGCGAGCGACTCCTAGCACCAGCATTGTTGAGGAAGGGAGAGAAAATATGTATATACAAGGGGCGTCCAGTAAGTAAGTTCTATTTCAATTTATCTCCGCTGCGATCGCAATTCCGCAAATGCGCGGTAGACACTCTGTATCAAGGAGAAGAAACGTGCGCCATTGTGAGATCATTGTCAGCCACGTACGCTTTGTTGTGCTTGTTTACAATGTCGGTGTTGATTGAAAATCCCGCCGCTTGTGAAATCAGATCTGTGATTCGTTTTCTGAATGCTAGGAAAGTGAAACCAATTGAAATTTATCGGCAAATTTGCGATGTTTACTGACAAAATGCGATGAGTGATACAATGGTGAGAAGATGGGTCCAACAGTTCAATAAAGAACGTAGTGAAGTGCACGATGAAGAACGAAGTGGGCGTCCATTTTTTGTTACAGCAGAGCTGGTTCTCGCGATTAATGACAAGATCCAGGAAAACCGCAAGTTTACAATTAGTGCTCTCGCTATGGAATTTCCCCAAATCTCACGATCACTAGTTCATGAAATTGTTACCGAAAAACTGAAATTTCGTAAACTTTGCTCACGTTGGGTGCCAAAGATTCTTACTGAGCAACCCAAAACAAAACGGATGGGTAGTGCACTTCAGTTTTTGACCCTACAGGGATTTGGCTGGGATGTGTTTGACCAACCCCGTACAGCCCTGACCTTACTCCTAGCGACTTTCATCTGTTTATGCATCTCAAATCTTTCCTTGGCGGTCAACACTTCAACAATGACGAAGAGCTGAAAGAAAATGTTTCCAACTGGTTGAACACACAGGCGGCAAACTTCTATGAAGAAGGTAAACAAAAACTTGTGCCTCGCTATGACAAATGCCTGCAAAATTTCGGCAGTTATGTGGAAAACTAGTTTAAGAGTTGTAGAATTTTGTGCAATAAATAATTTTTCTGTATCTGTACACAATTTAATTTTATTACCAAACATAACTTACTTTCTAGATATACCTTGTATATATGCAGTGCATACACTTATCATGGCAATTAAGTTGTGTCAAATTAAATACCGTTCCACCATCGAAACCACATTAAAATTTCTCAAAGGATTCATTGCTTCAAGTTAACTTCGAGATACTGCATTAGCGGGTTGGGGTGTGTTTTAACGATTGGTAGCTTGGGGTTAGATCATTGACACCTAAAGCCAAAGATCCATGGCTTCAATCCCAGTCATCCAATTTGTTTTAACTTTCCAATATTTATCACTTGCTTATTTTGTTTATATCGACTATAACTTTCATGAACAGTTAGGTTTCAAAAATATGGAGAGAAAGACATTTTTCAGTCATAGTTAATAATTTTAAAATACTAATTATGACCTCAAATTTTCAGGATGCCATGCCACTACGACTTAAAGAAGTTCATATTGTGAATCAGCCATTCCTGTTCAACATGGTCTGGACCATGTTCAAGCCCTTCATTCGTGAGAAGCTAAAGAAGAGGGTAAGTAAGCTATTACATCTTTATGCTATCTTTAAACTTAAACTTATGCTATCTTTAAACTTAGAAAAGTCTTTGGTTAAATACACTTTTGAAAAACAAACTCGCAACTATTAATGCCCACGTTGGACTTGGAAAAACTTTAAATCTGTGGACCAGATAGCTATTTTGTTAGCATAGGTTTACTAAAAAATTAATTTTCTGTTTTATAAACATGATTTCGATTAAGTACCCTAATATATGGGCTGCAAAATCGAGCCTCGTATTCAGGAGGTCCGGGTTCGATTACTGAAACCGGCCAATTTGGCCACAGTGTTTCCCTGGTTGGCAAGGTGAATGCTGCGGTTTATCGCTTCTACTGCAAATATCCTTTCATTCCCTATCATTTTGCTTCCCCTTTCACGTTTTAAAGCAAGTTTACACTGAAAATTCCAATTTCTATAATAATAATAAACCTATCATTATGAAAATTTAGCCACCTAATTAGAGTATCATTTTAAACTTGCGTGCAAATTTTCATGTTGCTACACCAAATAGTTAATTAATTATTAATTATTTTTGTGAAAATATTGTAAAAATTACTTCGCTATATAAAATGTTGTATGCGTCAAAAAAATTGAGCTTTTAAGTTGAATTTTTGTTTTCGGTTAGTACAGAGCAATTTTAAAAGACCCACATTCTTATTTTTTTGGAATATTTGTTCTAAAATATTTTCCATGTGCTAGCTCTCGAAATTTTGAAAATATTAACTTTTTTATTCCTTAACAGCATATAATTTTCAAAACATGAGCATTAACAAAAAAAGAGGAATGTGAAGTTTCTTATTTACATATTATGGACCTATCCCGTAAGTTTCACCAAGTTAAATGAAAAATTTTGACGCGTGAGGCATTTTGTATACTGAAAAGTGTTAGGAAAAAGTTTCTCAGAAAATTAACTCTAAAGTAATGATTGCTGCTTTTAATGATTGTTAAAGGTGTCTTTAAATTGTCACATGATGGTCTAAAATTGTGCAAATCGTGTCTAAGCTACCAAAAAATGCCCAAAAAAAGAAGAAAATTCCACGATTTTCAACATTTTCGGCGAATTTTCCGTGTAGCCTTGCCTTAAGTGAGCTTAGGGACTGTGTAGTGTCGGATGGTGTCCGGAAAATGGCGCAGATGCTTGTTCGTTTGAAAGCTCTTCTCTACATTGCCAGATGGCACATTTTTTTTTTTTAAAGTAAAACGAGTTCTTCTCCGTCAGAGGGAATTTTCTCTGAAATACCTGCCGTTGTGATCGAACTGTTTGCTACTATAGGTGGATCCACTTCATTTACCCACCTCTGTAGATGATAGCATCTCTGCCTTACGTTCAAGAGGTCCCGAGTTCGAATTTCGGTCAGTGTGAGTTATCTGGATAAGGCTTTTTCCGGAGTTTTCCCTTATCCTGAAACATGAATTTCGGGTAACTCTAAGCTCTATGGGCTCTGGGCTCATTTCAGCATTATTTCACCAATTTCATTCATCGTCCGATATGACAACGTTGGAGGACGTAAATTTAAAAAAGAAAACATCTCCGGTTATTCCTTATAATGGATATTTAAGCAAGAGCATGTGAAACATCGCCAGAACATCAACAGTCTTCCAAATTCTGGAAATGCTACATAGCATATACTGCAACAAGCAGCGTTCCGAATGGTCGAGTTGGTTTTTTTTTTTTTTTTTTTTTTTTTTTTTTTTTTTTTTTTTTTTTTTAGTTAATTACAGTAGGGAAATTTCTACACCTTTGTACCATCTCGTTGTTTCTCATATTTATAGCAAATAATGTTATCAAATAATGCAAAAAGTCTTAACATACATAACGAAAGAGAGTCAAATATGGCGATTATGATTCCGCAATCCCAGGCCACTAAGTTAATCCCTTTGGAAAATAAAGTCTGTGACCATCGATGAAAATAATCTCAGTTTTTAATTATCAAATATCGGTTGATTGATTTATAATCTTAGGTAGGCACAATTTTCTCTTTTTATGTAATTATGTAGCATTCCTTGGTAACGAAACTGATTAACAACATACAAGGAAAATATTGCTTTCTTACATAGCTGTTGGTATGCCTATTGCACCGTTGTAAGCAGATTAGATTGTCTTTTGTTTCGCTGTGTCTTAGATGATAGCAAAAATTAAATATTCCGGTATTTGTTTTACTTTACATTATCTGTGGCGTAGCAACTACTTTCTTCTCACAAGAATGTTCTTTTATAGCTACAATGTGTTCGTTTACTTTGTAAATTGTTTTTAATCTTTGAGCAATTTAAATATTTAAATCAGAACATGTTTTATAGTCCATATTCGTCAGAAAGTATGGGGCTTTTCAATTATGAATACACACATACATATGTACGCACGTACTAGTTAGCTCTGTTATTTTTAGCAGTTGCTATTACTGAATTCCACTTTCCAAGCACTAAACAACGCTCAGTTAACATTCTCTTGCATTTCTTTGCGTTGCATAACAGAGAAAGCAAAAATAACAGCACTAGAATGTAGCGCAATACCCAGGTCAGACACAAACTGGGTACCAGAGATTGTGTGTGTTGAATGAAGCCTTTCACTGTCGCGTGAGCTGTTGCTTCCGAAGTCTTACTTTTACCCTATCGATCTATCTGTACTTGGAGATGTGTTGTATTCCATAAACTGTATAGCAAGTATTGAAAAGCACATTAGAGCTTTTGCAAGTGTACCTATTTGTTCAGAAGATCTTTTGAATGCTGATATCTCTCTCTCTTTCTGATTGCTTAAATGCATGTATCAATTAACCCATTAGTGGATTCTCAAATCAGTTGCTTCAGCAGAAAGGAATGCAGTCCTTTATTAATTCTCATAACTCTAATATTCTTTCTGGGCAAAGGGGAATTCATTGCAATCCTAAAATTCCATTAAACGATCGAGCATATTAAGAGACACTGAAATTTCGTAAATATTTCGGAGAAATGAGCATTAGAGGCGGTGTCTACTAAAAATACTCAAAGCCATCCTTTAGGAAATCATTTTCTCCTTTGATATTATGGATGTCACCCTGAAATTAAAATTATTTTGGTCATACATTTATCAGCCCGTTTACTTGTTCAAAATGTTTAACTAATTCTTCTGAATTTTGCTTATAAAACGCTTTTTTAGTCACTGACTTTAAAAAAGGTCTTGTAAAATTAGATTTACTCAAGAAAAAGTAAAACTTAAGTTCTTTTAACTAAACTAGTAAAAAAAGGAACTATATTACAATTGTGTATGCACTGATTAGATGTTGCATTTTTAACTGTTTCCTTTCGGGCAACGCAAATTTTCAAAGATCTAAAATTAAAAAAAAAAAAAAAAAAAAAAAAAAAACTATGTTGCCAAACAAAAACACAGATTAACCTAACAAAATGCATTATATGACTTGCTTTGAAGCCCCTACTTTCCTGTAACCTTCGCTTAACTACTCGTAACTCACTTTAAGTCGTCTTTCTTATTCCGTTGTTATCAGTGAAGCATTTTAATGCAATGTTCCAGGATTTGTTAGAATGCAGATTTCAAATTTTCTCGAAGACTTAGCAGGTCAAAGCTTCTTCCAAAGCTTGACGGATGTATCATAAAGATTTGCTTTTCCCAATCTCCTTCACCCACAACCTTCATCAATGGCTTGGCCAACTGTATCACTTGGGTTTATACACAATATGAGGATATTAGTTATGACGAACTTCAGATAAAATGTTCAGGCAACCAGATTGAGGGCGTTGGCAAGATTTCTTCCTGACATAGGTCGGACTGCTGGCCGAACCGTCCTCTATTAATGAATGCCCGTCATGGACCCCGAAAGTGGAAAGAGTCAGGGTTATTGGGTACTACAGTCCAGCAACGCAAAGAAGGTCCCTGTAAGGTATGTGCTGTCTTACACAGTGGGACAAGGACAGCAAATGTGTGTGACAGAGAACGCCTGCTACACAAGGAGCACGCCATTAAAAAAACTGCGCCCTATTCACTCTGTACACTAAAACAGAGGAGATTCATTCACAAAAATAGAAGCCGTCAGAATGTTTTTGAATGTTTGTAACTGTACTGTCATGGAGTGTCATAAACCTGTCCAGGGAGGGTGTGGGTACCTTCGGCAATCCCCCTGTGTCTCATCCCTCGGAACCTTACTCTCCTGTGGAGGAGTATAGTAACTTTAACGTTGTCGATGCGTTCCTTAAGCACCTGATCCACACTTGCACATCGTATCTCGAATCTGGTCGCCCTTCCGGTCTATTTCTCATTCCCAGGTGTCTTTCGACTGATGGGCTACATCAGTCTACGTGCTGGGCTCTATTCTGGGTTCAGAGCCCCATCTGAGATATATACCTTCAACTACTAATTACCATTTTCTCAAAATTCTTGCTTCGTCTTTACTAGGTAATAACAGGTCCTACGAGTAATAACGAAGTAGATACATAACCTTTTTAACAGGCAGAAATGTTACTATTTTCAGCACAACCGTGATGTCAGTGAAGTGCACAAGTGCATAACCCGTGATGTCAGGAAAGTACATACTTAATTCAGTGGGAACTGGAAGGTAATTAGTTAATAGTCGCGTGCACGCCCCTCTTCATGACAAGCAGAGTGTCTTCATGTGGCTGGCTGACAGTTCATGGCCGAGTTTAGTACAACCTATAGTTTTGAGAGAACATTGTTGCCTTTATGTGGCTTGTTTATACGGCTGAGCAGGTTTTAGTGTGAGAACATTTGAGTTAGCCCACCATCTGCAAGGCAGACAAGCAATTTCTGAAGAGGTGTATATTACTGACCCTACGAGAACTCACATTGAGTTATAATAGTTCTTTGTAAGAGTTTTTGTTTTCCATTATCAGTTCTAACCATTCCATTTCCAAAACAAAAACTAGATTCTAAATAACCATTCCAAATAGCAGTGATTTATGTTCAAAAGTGTTTACCATAATCACAGCAAAATACTCTTGGTTTTGATCTGCTATTACTTCTCTAATTCGCACCCTTTCGCTTCAAGTCGTAATCCTTAATTCCGTATGAATTCATATCATACTGATAACAATAAGAAATATGCTTTAAATCATCATCGATTATCGTCGTCATCATCAGGGTTTAGCAGCGAGTTCCGCAAAGTCGCAAATGGAATTCATTTTTCATGGGGTCGACCACATCTCTTACTCCTCTTGAATAATACAGAACGTGTATCTTCGGTATTGTTTTGTTGTTCAATCTTATCAAATGCTCTGTCCATTTCTTGCTATATGTCTTGATTTTATTTTCAATCTTTTATATATAAATACCTAACTACTTATATCATTTGATGCTCGCTTACCTCCGATTAAGAAATTTATATTGTGACTTTGTGGGTTAGTAGAATTAAACATCCAATTTGCAGAAGTTCTAAATGTTCTTTATTTCCGTAGAAATACACTGATTAATTCTCACGTAACAGCATTACGTCACATACACACCATCATCTACCAAGGTCGATGACAACGTTCTGATCAGCTCTCGTTACAACAGCACTCTTGTTACACAACTGACTTTTGGCGAGTTGTCACTTCCCGCGTACTAGCCAGCACAGCTAGTAGAAGATGTGCTACATCGCCAGGCAGCCCCACCGAGGTCATATCGGTAGCCTTCCCATTTTGGAGTTGGCGCGCGTAAGTGGCGTATCCACTTCCATCCCGTCTTGAGTCCATAGGTCCAGAGGGGGGGCTTGTTAGTCTCTAGGTCTTGCCCTATGGAAAGCCCCACGGAGGCGCCGGGCACCCTTTCAAAACAGCTTGGTAACTCCCTGGTAGAAGGAGGCCCGGATCCAGGACTAATGGGAGTAGATCCTCGGGCATTAATTGAATTGTGTTGCAAGAGCTTAGCAGCACATTTAAATCTGATTCACTGAAACATTTCTGTTGGTCGTCCCTGCTGGAACTTACAGGTATTAATGTACCAAGTTTGCACAACTTATACGTATTAATTAGCAATACCTCTATAAGATATAGCAGCAATGCTTCTGCAAGCGATTATAAAAATACGCAAATAATCACCTTATTACAAACCTAGAAGACTATTATTTTGATAGTGTAGAACTGAACATATCATTTTTCTGAAAGGGTACCCTCTGTTGCACGGATTTTTCTGCGTCTTTTCTTTTATCAGAAAGTTTGCTAAATAGTCATTTCGGCATTCATGTTTGGAATTTACAAGGTAATGAATATTCAAGCTGAAGGAATATAGAAGCTGGTGTACCACAAGGGAGCGTACCTTCTTTACACCAGAGACATCCCACAAGAAGAAGGAATAACTATGGCAACTTTTGCCGATGATACAGCATAAATTGCAGTAGTTGATACAATAGAGGAGTCTACAAATAAACTTCAGAAAGCCCTTAATAAAGTCACTAAGTGGACAAAGAAATGGCGTGTTAAACTGAATGAGACTAAATCTGTACATATTAACTTTACAAATAAGAAAATAAATGCTCTCCCAGTTAAAATAAATAATGAAATAATTCCTCAAGCTCAAGCAGTGAAGTATCTAGGCATGACTCTGGATTCAAAGTTAAACTGAAAGAAGCACATTGAAAACAAAAGAAAGGAGTTAAATGTTAAATACAGGAAGCTTTATTGGCTCAATGGGAGAAGTTCTGTACTTGAACTTTTATAACAAGTTATTAGTATATAAACAGGTGCTAAAACCAGAAAACATCAACACTAAGGCCAGTGAGAGGCGGAGTCCCCGAAGGCTCTGTGCTATCCCCCACCCTCTTCAACGTCTTTATGGCAGATTTCCCCACAGAACCACGAGTCGAAATGGCACAATACGCTGACGACGTGTTTCTGTTCTGCAAGGACAGGCACATTCTCAGAGCCTTCAACCCCATTCAAAGACATCTCCGCCTAACACAACAGTGGTGCCGGCGTTGAGCGGATGTCCGTAAATCCGGACAAAAGCCACGCCATACTTTTCACAAAGCGCCACACCCCCGCAGACTGCCCCAACTTCAGCTACCGAGGTCGAAGGATAGAGTGGTCTAACTCTGTCCAGTACCTAGGAGTAAACTTGGATAGAGGTTTAACTTTTCGCCGGCACATCAGGGACCTTTCGGCGAAGGTACAGGGAGCAATTGCTTCCCTGTACCCAATGCTGGGGTCGACCTCGATGCCAGTCCGCATGAAGTTGTACCTCTTCCGAGCGCTGGTAATCCCGGTGATGCTATATGCCTGCGAGATCTGGGGCATGGCAACAGACAGCTGTTTAGCATGGCTTCAACGTGCAGAGAATAAAGGACTGCGGTCTATTTATTCTGTGGGACGTTATTTCCCTACCAGGTTGCTCCACGAAGCATCGGGTCTTCCATACGTGGAGGATGAAATTAGGCGCCGGGCTTCAAAATTATACGCAAGTTTACCATCTCACAGAAGCGCCCTTGTCAGATCATTGGGAAATTATGACCCCACTAGACGCCGATCTAGACTGCATCGGGTCCCCCATATGGCATGCGGGCACCCTAGATAACCCAGGAGCTGAACCTATCAGCAGCTAAAGCTGAGCTCCTCATAATTCTTCCAAGCTGTTTGGCATCTAAATTTCTCCCCAACCAAAATACAAAACATTTAAAACAAAAAAAAAGTGGGTGCTAAGTACTGCATCCTCCCCTTCAACCCGAAGGTATTTTGGTAACCTCAAAATTAACTCCCTATCAAAAACCTACATCACCTTCATCCTACATCTTTCAAAAATCCTACCTGCGGTGAAACCCTTAATGGGTGGGCACGCAGCAAAAACCTTCTGGCTGTATACAGCCAGCCAGCACGAGCGAGCGAGCATGGACATACGGAATGCAGCTTTGGGGCTGTGCAAAGAAGATTAATGTACAACGTATACAGCAGTTTCAAAATAAAGTTCTAAGAGCAGCAGTTAATGCAACATGGTTTGTACGAAATGATAACCTACACAGGGATCTTAAAATGAATACGGTAGCTGAATAACTTAGAAAGGCAGTCAGCAAACATTTGAAAAGAGTGCAACAACACGTAAATACCGAAATGCTGAAAGTGTTAAGTGAGTGTCAAGTGAGACGATTGAAAAGAATTAAAACATTTGACTTGTCAAGGGACCACAAGATACAGTGTGTGTAATGATATGGGAGTCCTCACTGGAGGACCATCCATTAACAGTGAATTTTATATCAAATGAATATTACTAGATAAGCATATGCTCAGTTGTAATTAGTCTAATTTATTTTTAAAAAATGTTTGGAATTCAAGCCCAAACACAAACGGAGGTCTTATCATTATTTGGAACACTTTGCTAACCTATACTAACTTAAAATTCTAGATGTATTTCCATGGTAAGAAGATGGAGGGTCTTCACCAGTACGTTGATCCCGCTTACCTTCCCGAAGATTTTGGTGGTACCAAGCCCAAGATCGCCTACTCCAGCAAGGATTGGTATCCGGTCCTGAGGAGTATTGATCCTGCAATCAAAGGTAAACACTTAGTTTAAGCAGCAAAATAGTAATTTCAGTTAGTGTTTGTTAACTCAACATTGTTGTTTAAAGACAGAAGCTTTGAGGCTTTAAAAACTACACTTTATTAAAAATTGCTGATTAAATCATAGCATGTTTACCTTATTTTATTCAAAATAGATGTTTTTCAGCTTAATATTTTAATTTGTATATGCATAGATATGTGAAACAATTTTAAAAACTATTAAATCCACTTCAGTGAAACTACATCCGACATAATATTCGATCAAATCACCATACGGTGATGAAAGTCCTTATTTTCTCATAATATATATAGGTATTTACGTAGTAAATAAAGTATATATGTTTAGTTTTACGGGGATAGCCTATGAACTCCTGATCATTCGAAAGGAATTTTATATAATTTTGCAATAAACTTTAAGATAGCCAAAACCTTATCACAAAAAGTAGATCTCTTTATTTCAAATGCTCTTTATCTGGCAGTATCCATCTTCGAGATGTATTATTATTGGTTTGAACTGTTGAAAGCATTTTCAAGTGCTGTAGTTATTCGGTTATTTCTGTTGATGTCATGGCAAGAGTAGGGAATTTCAAGATCAGGATATAGAGACCCGTTTGTACACATCAGACGGTCAATTGGCTTTCCTTTACCTCCCTTCTAAGTACAGCGAAATGTGCGATGAAACTAGTAAAGTCTGCAAACATTTGTCTGGACGTATACGAAGCAGATGAACAAATAATGTTAAACTCACATGAATTTCTCTAACCACTTTCAATACACTGTTCTTAAATATCCTGTTCTTCTGTATACTAAAGTTAACTGACATAAACGTTTGCATAAATGATTTTATTACTTATTTCTTGGTTGGGACAGTAGGAAAAAGGAAATGCAATAGGTTTAAGTGATAGTCAATTCTTGCTATGATGACTTTGACATTCGATTCTCGTTGCATAGCCAGGACATAACAATATTAATGTGTCGCACTCACATGACTCTCACCGAGCGGGATGACTCAAGCGGTTTCGTCTGTTCCAAATTCGGGAGGTCCGAGTTCGATTCCAGTGGCCGACCTACCTTAGCCATGGGTTTTTCGGTTTTTTTTTTCCGGGTCGCCAGGCGAATGCTGGGTAGGTTAACTACATCCCCCGAATTTCCTGCCTCTTCATTTCATCTCTTATCATTTCAAATCGTCTCTCATTTGGTGGTCTCTTTCAGGGTAGAAGTTTCGGTGGATGTCTCGGCGCTGTATGGCAGGATGATATGCTCCTGGTAAACACCTCCTCTCCGGTAGAACTGTTGAGGTCTCCGAACCCCGTCTCGTGGTGGGGTTGTTTCTGAACCATAGACGGGTGGGATGTACGTTATCCTTGCCTGCCGGGGGCGTTTCCATCTAGTAAAATTATGGAGCCTACCCTCTGCTCTATCGTGGCTACTTGGTACGGCCGCCCTGTCTCCTCTCGCCTCATCTTTCCTTCCGGGGTTGCCCCCACTCGGGGGTATAGGTACAATAGACCCGTTTGGTTCTCCGTAATGTAATCCAGTCCAGTCCAGTGCACATGACTCTATTCTTGTACAAAATATTCTTACAAATTCTCATTCTTGATATTTATGTTAATCGGAATAAACATGTGCAGAAATTCTTTTTGTTGACTTTCTTGTAGATATAAGGGGAATATGGGGAAAAGGAGTCTTTAAACGATAGTAAAACCTTTCAACAGCACAGCTGGTCGCTTACTGATACCGTTGGAATTCAATTCCCTTTGCAGGGCAAAGAGATAAGATAAATAACGACCTCCCATTTTAGAAAATACAGGCACTGGAAATTTTAGACAACCAACAAGGGATATCTCCGAAATGTTTTAATCCACAAAAAGTATTAAAAATTTTCTTGGGTAGTAAGATTTTGTCTATTTCTTACGCTTTACCATTATGCAAAATTCCAGAATAAGGAGGACTTCAGAATATATTCATTTGTCATGAAAATATCTTGAGCATGTTGATATTTTAATCAATATCGTTGGAGCCATTTTTGAGAAAATTAAAATTTTAGAAAAATATTCTATATAAAGGGTAGTCTGTGGTGGGGGAATTTTCTTGAAAAACTCCGCGGCGCATCCTCAGAAGATCCTGAACTTAAATACTAAGTGTGGTATTTAACCGCCTTTTTGTTTTTGAGTTTTGCTGCTCACATACACAGAACACATAAACCTTTTTCTAAGACATCTTTTATAGATTCAGGATCTCAAAACATGTATTTTTAGTGAAATCTTGATATAGAGATTTTGGGTGGAATGCAATACTCCCCTGCTTTTGCGTAGTAGAGAAAGTAAAAAAGGAATAACGACTTACTATTTTGAGAAGTATACGCTTTTGTAGTCCTGCGCCGTGGCGTAGTGGGCTGAGGCATCATGCCTTGGTTCCCTGCCAGGGAATGCGGCCTGGGGGTGCGGATTTTAAGTCCCGTGTGTAGGACCCGTGCCCACTTAGCATCGTGAGGAAATTGAGGAGCTTGCGATAGGTAGGCGGCCCTGGTCATGAAAACCAACGTTCCGGCTGGGGATGCTGAGATGCTGACCACATCTGCTCCCCGTATCGGTTGGATGATCGCCCACCTCTGGCGTGCGTAAGTGAGCGTGAGGTCGGCAGTCCGGTTGGCAGGTCCTGGTCCGATATGGACTGTGTACCACGGGGTGTTTTGTTATGAGCTTTTGCACATTTAAACCAATAACAAGGAAATGAGTAGCTCCAGAAGAAAAAATTTATACAAAGTATCGTGCAGTTTAACATGATCTACATTTGTTGTACTTAAGACGCTGTGTATCTCATGCTTTGCCATTTATGCAAAACGTCACCTAAAATGAAGCGGACATCAAGGGCTGTCTTGAAAATATCTTCCATATAGGGTATTTTATTCAAAACCGTTAAAGCCATATTTGGGGGAATAACAGTTTTCGAAATTTATCCTTGTAAAGGGTAGTTTGGAATGAGGGATTTTTTTTGGGGGGAGGACACCTGTTGCAAATTTGTTAGACGCTGAAGGTAAACACAAATTTTTGTATTAACCGATGTTTTGGGTCATGTTGCTCACACACACACACACACACACACACACACACACACACACACACACACACACACACACACACACACACACACAGCCCGCATCGATAGCGTAGATGGTAGCGCGTCTGCCTCACGTTCAAGAGGTCCCGAGTTCGAATCTCGGTCAGGGTGAGTTATCTGGATAAGGGTTTTTCCGGGGTTTTCCCTTATCCTGATAGACGAATGTCGGGTAACTCTAAGCTCCATGGACCCCGGACGTATTGAGCGTCATTTCACCCATTTCATTCATCGTCCACACACACACACACACACACACACACACACACACACACACACACACACACACACACACACACACACACACACACACACAGACGGAAATTTTGGTAAAAATGTTTTTTTTTTTTCAGAATCAGGTAACCTTAAAACGCATATTTCCGGTGAAATCTCGATATGTAATTTTTGAGCGAAGTGCAAAATTGCTTCCCTACTTATTTGTAATGAGTTTTCGTAAGAAAAGCTTTAAAAATTACAAAAATTGGTTACAGAAAGATCATGTAAGTTTAATATATCAGAATTCTTGTTTACTCATATTTCTGTACGTGACTGTTACTAATATCATAAATATTAATTTTGTTTCAGAGTGGAACACTTTTGGTATCGTGGAGAAGAAGTGACGGAACACTCGCAGCCTTGGCTCAAGTGGATGCAAGCTCTCTTTCCACAAGGATATTCTGAAAATAGACTTGTCTGTTTTAGCATCATAATTTGCATTCCAACTTCACTTCATCGCGTGATTTCTCAAAACGCAACTCCAACCATTCCGTGTAGATCTCATATCTAGCTGAAAGTTAGCAAGTAAATTCTCTTACGTCAGCAAGCGCTTCATACTGTATTACTGCCATCTGTTATTGCTCACCGAAACTCTATCTAGACTTCTTTACAATGCATATTTTCGTTTTATAACCGAGGTTTTCTTGAGTCTTCTATTCTAGTACTTGCCGTTGCTCATAGTAGCTTTTGGTATTCAGATTTGTGTGTTGTAACTAAAGGTATAATAAAGCGTCTGTTTACAGTCATATAGTTAATGAAGCATTTCCTTCACAACTACGTAATAGATTTTGTTCCAGTTCCAATTACAATATTTTATCAAAATTTTGAAATATATTATGATCTGTTGAGAGGTTGAGTGGCATAAGTAATTCAATTTTTGAAGACACTTTAAGAGGCGATATAATGCATCGAATTTCTATAACAGCCGCGTGGCAGCAGCACCTTTCAATGAACAAAATCGTATCACTAAGCGGCTTCTACTCGTTACCAAAACACTTGTTATAATACAGACTGTTGCTTTAACTGACTTTAATTTGCATTATACCAAGTTCTTTCATAAACTGAAATAAAAACTATTTCTCTTATAAAACAATGGATGAGTGAGTTATTGCACTTTACCTCTCAGAAGCTCATATGTTGAAAATATAGACACATAGTAACAAACATTGTATGTGGTTTGTTTCCTGAATGTCGGCAGTTCAGTAAGGTATATTAAACGATAGTTTCCTCTATAAATTTATTCATTGCATCAAGATTTCAAAATATAAACTATTTAGGTACGACGTTGTATCAAACAAATATTGTCCTGCAATTTCATTATTATATTAATTTGAATGTTGTAACTTGACATATTACAATATTACATTTCTGTCGAGGTTTGGTAGAACATAGCTGGAAAATAACTTCTGGTGCATAAAGTTCCATTTTATATACATTTCAGACAATATTTTGACACAGTATGGAACAAAATACTTTTTCGTTCTAACCAAATCTTGTACCGAGAGAAATATGGTTTCCCAAACCTTTTCTGCCAAAATTATAGAATGCACACTGCACTTCATATTCTTTAAAATTCGATTTTCATAAACAGAAACATTTGATATACTCTTTATAATCTCATAGGATGATCTAAGAAAGACCATTTTCACAACGCCATTCAGGCGCATAATGCATGTTTTCCAAAATTTAAATTCCGTTCAGATGTAGACCAAAGCCTTCTGTACATCAGTTTTCTTTGTTTCTCAGAACAAATGAAGTGGTAGGAAATTATTTTGCTGTAAATCTTTAGTAGAAATATTAATGAGCAGAGCAGTGCAATAGAGTTTAGACAAAAGTTTCAAAAAGCCTCTACAAATTTGCTAAAAGTCAGACCTGTCCCATCATGCCCCGCAAGAAATAGTTTGTTACGACATTCATTACACAAGGTTGGCTTCTCACTTTGTCAGTTAGTTGCTCTCTGATGTAATTAAACAAGCGTTTTAAGATATGTAAAATACACTAATTACATTAATTATAAAATACTTTTATGGTCGGTTATAAGAAATGAACCAAAATTGGCAAGGAAGCCATAAGACATTAATATCTCTAAATTTCTCATGTTTTATAGGTTTAGTAAATGACAATGAGTACGTTTATATTCTTTTTAACTGCCTATGTAGTTTAATACTTTGTAAAGTTTCAAGTTCTAGTGTTTTGAGGAGACAAGGGTAAAGTTTATAGGAAAGAAAAAGTCACTTTACTCTCCCATCTTTAAGACAGTAATTTTCTATTTAACATTTTAACATTTGTGTAATAATTGGTTTTAAAGCGTTGACAATAAAATATCGTACAGCACTGTTTCATTATAAAAGTTCAGCTTCTGTACATTTTAATAATTAGTATTAGTAATTTTATAGATTTTAAGCATACTGTATATTTTGTGAACAAAAATGAATATATTTTGTATCAGTTTTGAAATTGGGGGTATTGATGGCCTAAAGAGGTGTTTATTGACAATAGCATAATTTTTTCATCACAGAAAAGATTGTGATATCAACATATAAAGCAAAAATGTTGCAATAGTCAGAAACTGTTATATTTGTACTTGTTAATTTCCAAAGTTGAAATACCATGTACAGATTTATTGTTCTTCAGCTTAATTTTGTTTGTTGTTCGCCTGTATTCAATTTAAAATAAAGTAATATATTTACACCTTTAGTCCTGTACTCTCTGAATAATATTCCAAACAAATGAAATGCACGAGGGAACAAATGAAGAAAAAATTCTTACCTAAGACCTGCATCTTTGAAAATATACTCCCGATTATTTGTTAGCGGATTATCCGTTTATTTCCCCCCAAAATATATCGTACATACATTTTTTCTCTAGTAAACAGCAATAAATGACCCGTCACATGACAATAAGTGTCATTTCCATTGTTTAAACGACCACCGGCTGACAATAGAGTACAGTTTCCATTGTTATCGGCTAGCCTGTTCCGTTTAAACTGGAAACAAGTTCTTTTTTATGTTATTTAACGTCTAAGATCAATGAAGTAAGTTAAAAGACCTCTGCAAAAGATAGCGGAGAAACGAAAACGAGTTGACATTAAAATAAAAATTAGAATTAATTGAAAAGTTTAAGAAGGGGAAATCTTGCAAAACTAAGTGCTGATTATGGAATTAGAATACAAATTGTTCGGCGTGCTGTGCGAAAAAATGTGAACTCCTCTGAAAAGCAGACCAACATCGCGGATTATTTTGAGAAATAAACAGTCCTATAGTACTTTAGTTAATTGATAGAAATTAATAATTTCTCCACACTAGCCCTATATAGGCTAAGATATTTGATGAAAAATTCAATGCCATGGCTGGGATTTGAGCCACGGATCTCCTGGTTTCCGTCCAGTCGCTCTTAACCTTTGAGCTACCATGGCCAACGTGCCGTCCTGACATTAAATTCTCCAGTTGACTCGTATATTTCCCCGGTAGACCACTAGGGGCTCTCGCATCCGAGATACACCGTTTGTGGCGACTTATTATTGTAAGTACTTAAGTCCCAGGCTTCATCATTTAACTCTTATTATTTTAGTTAATTGATGGAAATTAATCATTTCTCCACACTAGCCGTATATAGGCTAAGATATTTGATGAATAGAAAAATTCAATGCCTTAGCAGGGATTTGAACCACGGATCTCCTGGTTTCCGTCCAGTCGCTCTTAACCCTTGAGCAACCATGGCCAACGTGCCGTCCTGACATTAAATTCTCCAGTTGCCCTATAGTACCTTTTTCAGAAGATGAATCAATCTTTGAACAACGAATTTTTTTTAAAAAAAATTGCGTCCTGCAACGCTGTCACATCGGCCAATGAATGAAAGGGGAGAAATGATGCTTAAACGAGCCCAGGGTCCGTAGAGTTTTTTTTTTCTAATTTACCTCCTCCCACGTTAAGTCATATCGGACGGTGAATGAAATTGGTGAAATGATGCTCAAATGAGTCCAGGGTCCATGGAGCTTAAAGCTACCCGGCATTTGTCGTTTAAGGATAAGGGAAAACCCTGGAAAAAACCTCATCCAGGTAACTCACTCTGACCGAGATTCGAACTCGAGACGTCTTCTTGGAAAGAAATCATTAATATAGTTGTAAAGGTACTCAGACGTACTTCTAGAAGGATGAGGGTGGGATTTTGAACCAAATCCATTGAAAACAACACAAATGTCATGAAGTTTCTGTAATACCCTGAACACGTTATCCTTGTAAAAGGAAAGTGTTCTGTAGATGTAAACGTTCTATATGGAGTTATAGCACTGACTGGTTCTCGTTCAGTGATTTTTCAAAATTGATCCATCCTTGACCCAGTAGAAGATCAGGTTTATAAGTTTGTACTTTATGTTAGTGGCTAATGACCTACACAAGTCCTTGACCATATATTCAGATGTGACTCTGGTACAGAGACAGGTTTTTAGGAAGTGTTGACATCAGTGGTCTGGAGATAAATGGATAAAACTGAAAGAGTTTACAAAGTTCTATACCCAACATTTAGACGCAGTAACGGTTGCAAAAGTGAATATATGTTATTGCGAGCGTTATTGGGCTATCTGAGTTTGAAGTGGAACAGATGTAGACGTAAATAAAACACTTTTCAGTGGTGAACAAATAAGGGACCAGTGGTGTACAAACTTTAAACATATGGTGGAATAATGCATTGTTTTAGTTCATTCTATATCTCACTATTGAGGATAACCGTAATTAATATACATATTAAGACGTAATAAACCGAGCAAGCTGGCTCCGCTGTAACGTATGAGGTTCGCATTCAGGAGTTCCCGAGTTCGATATCTTCCACCGCCCACTATGTCCTTGGTTATTTCGTGGTTTTCTCCAGTCCTTATTTTTTAAATTTATGTCTTTCAACATTAAGGGGGGACGTATGCAAATATTCAGGGTCTTACATAAATAGCCATAACATCCAAAGTTTTCAAGTTAGAGAAGTGAAACTTAGTATACTCATTTAAGATAATACAGTTAATATGCACAATTTTTTCATAATTTTCCATTGTTTATAACTAATGCTACATATTTTTTCTATATACAGAGGTATTTACAAACTTAAGCCCATTTTTTTCAAAATTCACATATGCTATCTTTCTGAAATTTTGTATGTTATTTTAAAACACACCAAAAATGAATTTGTTGGAGTTATATTTCTTATTGAAGCTGTATAGAATTTAAAAAAATGTTAATCATATGCATCCTTTAAAAATTAAAATAACTTCATATATTTTGTATCATCACATTCCATGTAGGGCCTAATCTTAAATTCTAGAACCAACAAAATGTTCATTGTGGCATAAGAAAGCTGTGTGCTAAATTGCATCACTGTAGATGAAGTAGTTTGAGAGAAAAACGGGTTGAAGTTGTAGAAAATGCAGGTTACGGGGAAAGGCAATTAAAAATACAATAAGTATTATTCAGTTTGCCTTTTAATTTTAAGTCAGAACTTCCCATATCCATAGTCTGTATCCTCATTCTGGTCTTCTTCAGCCTTTTCTTTTTAAATTGCTCTTCTGTCTTGCTTCTTTCTGCATTAATTTCATAGCTCTTTCTGCACCAGCGATGCGAATGTTGTCGATACTCTGCAATATTGTTTCCATAAATACACCAGGTTGATAGCCTAACTGATGCATAACTTTCTTTCTGCCAACATTCCCATCATTAAACACTATTGCAGCATCAAATGTAGCAATTTTCACCACTATGGAAGACACAAGTGATGTTTTGGGACAGATTTTCCATATCAGACTGTTGAGGTTTTAATTTGGGTTTTGTGTCTCTCCATAGACATTTTTTTAGCAAGTCTGGGTGTGCTAAGAACTGATAGGTGGGCTTTATAGATTCCAAGACAGCTGTTGGAAGACTATGTGTTGCTACTATGCTAATATGCAACACCAGGGCATTTAATTTTTTAAAGGTACATACAGACCACGTACAGTCATAATATTTTGCTGTTTGATAGCTAACACTATATACTATTTTACAAAACAAAAAAAAAAAAAAAAAAAAATAGATTTTTTGAACATTTTCTCGTACGTCCCTCCTTAAGTCATATCGACGATGAATGAAATAACTGAAATGATACTCAAATGAGCACAGGGTCCATGGAACTTAGAGTTAGCCGACATTTGTCTTTCAGGATAAGGGAACATCCCGGAGAAATCTTATCCACCCTGACCGAGATTCGAACTCGGGACCTCTTGAACGTGAAGCAGACACGCTACCATCTACGCTACAGAGGCGAGCCCCTGTTTCTTAGGCAAATGTGGTAGTTTCTCATCTACGTTTTTTTTTTTTTTTTTTTTTTTTTTTTTGGTTCCATTGCCTTTAACTGCAATGGACATATCGGCGGCCGTTCTCCTTTGGAACATATCGCTGGTGTTAGCTCGTATTCCTGGGTTGCTTGTACTTTGTATTTTAATCATTAGATCACGTTCACATTCACATTCATACTTCCAGACTCTGCAGAAGATGGGGAATCATATTGGTTGGAGAAAAATCCCCCACCCCTATCCGGGAATCGAACCCGGGACCCCTTGTACAGCAGGCAGGCTCTACGATTTCCTTTCCTTCATTTCCCTTTCATTCCGTGTCCTCACCTTTCACATATGCTTCTAGGTTTCATAGCGCATGGTGGTTCCGGACAATTGACGCTCATGCTTGCTTGCCATGGACACTAGAGGGTTACTTGGCCGAGGGTCGTTCATCGGCTCCTTAAGCAGCTCCAGTCTCAGGTTCGAGACTGAAACTGTTAGGGATTTACCCGCGTCTCTAGCCTGTGGCCACTTGTAGTTCCTTTATAGTCAAATTATCTTGAGGTGGCAGCTGAGTAAAGATGCACACTAAATGAATTAGTCTATTACCACACCAGGAAGGAGAGGGAGGATGATTTGTACATTTGGAGCAGTTGATGCATGCACCATCAATGGGTCCACATGTAGAAATCATCCTCCCTCTCCTTCCTGGTGTGGTAATAGACTAATTCACTTAGTGTGCATCTTTACTCAGCTGCCACCTCAAGATAATTGTACCTTCATCCATTCCTCCTCAAGGCTGATATATGTATGTGGCAGTGCGTTGCATAGCTTATGTCTATAAATCGTATACACTTGATAAATAAATTTATTTATTTATTATCTATTTATTTACGTCCTCCAACGTTGTCATATCGGACGATGAATGAAATGGGTGAAATGATGCTGAAATGAGCCCGAGTCCATGGAGCTTAGAGTTACCCGACATTCGTCTTTCAGGATAAGGGAAAACTCCGGAAAAAAACCTTATCCAGATAACTCACCCTGACCGAGATTGGAACTCGGGGCCTTTTGAACGTTAGGCAGACGTGCTACCATCTACGCTACCGAGGCGGGCTTGAAGATGAAATGCTGAACAGTTAACTATAACAATATTTCTACGCACATTGTGAAAGAGTACTGAAGAGTAGCCTTAGTTCTTTGAGTCATTATTTTCTCTTATTTTAATGAAAATTATTATTTGGATGTTTCCTCGCTTTGAAAGTCACGCCTCGCCACTGGACCTACGTGTGACTGTACAATAGAAAGAGTACTGAAGAGTAGCCTTAGTTCTTTGAGTCATTATTCTCTCTTATTTTAATTAAAATTATTATTTGGATGTTTCCTCGCTTTGAAAGTCACGCCTCGCTACTGGACCTACGTGTGACTGTACAATAGAAAGAGTACTGAAGAGTAGCCTTAGTTCTTTGAGTCATTATTCTCTCTTATTTTAATTAAAATTAATATTTGGAGCTTCTCTCGCTTTGAAAGTCACGCCTGGCTACTGGACCTACGTGTGACTGTACAATAGAAAGAGTACTAAAGAGTAGCCCTAGTTCTTTGAGTCATTATTCTCTCTTATTTTAATGAAAATTATTATTCGGAGCTTCCCTCACTTTGAAAATCACGCCTCGTTACTGGACCTACGTGTGACTGTACAAAAGAAAGAGTACTGAAGAGTAGCCTTAGTTCTTTGAGTCATTATTTTCTCTTATTTTAATGAAAATTATTATTTGGATGTTTCCTCGCTTTGAAAGTCACGCCTCGCTACTGGACCTACGTGTGACTGTACAATAGAAAGAGTACTGAAGAGTAGCCTTAGTTCTTTGAGTCATTCTCTCTTATTTTAATTAAAATTAATATTTGGAGCTTCTCTCGCTTTGAAAGTCACGCCTGGCTACTGGACCTACGTGTGACTGTACAATAGAAAGAATACTAAAGAGTAGCCTTAGTGCTTTGAGTCATTATTCTCTCTTATTTTAATGAAAATTATTATTTGGGGCTTCCCTCGCTTTGAAATTCACACCGCGCTACTGGACCTACGTGTGACTGTACAAAAGAAAGAGTACTGAAGAGTAGCCTTAGTTCTTTGAGTCATTATTCTCTCTTATTTTAATGAAAATTATTATCTGAAGCTTCTCTCGCTTTGAAAGTCACGCATCACCACTGGACCTACGTGTGACTGTACAATAGAAAGAATACTGAAGAGTAGCCTTAGTTCTTTGAGTCATTATTCTCTCTTATTTTAATGAAAATTATTATCTGAAGCTTCTCTCGCTTTGAAAGTCACGCATCACCACTGGACCTACGTGTGACTGTACAATAGAAAGAATACTGAAGAGTAGCCTTAGTTCTTTGAGTCATTATTCTCTCTTATTTTAATGAAAATTATTATTTATGCTAGAGATTTACATTATAACCAGATATTTATTTCATAAGCAAAGACTATGATAGAATATTCATCTTCAAAAATTTGAATAAGCACGCAGAATCGGAGGGAAAGGGGCGGGAAGGGGTAAAAACCATACCTTCCATAGTCAAAATTCTCCTTCCATAGTCCACGAAGACTATATTGCTTTTATTGGACGAAAAGCGAGAGGAAAATTATATCTTCACCGCTTTCGTCTGGTATAATTTATTTTGTTAATTTGCCTTTTGTGACCGCCACACGATTGTACGAGTGAGTTTATCTCCTGAACGTCACACGGAATGCACACAACTCGCTCGTGAACTTGCATTGTTTAAAACATAATTAACATAATTAAATTTTGTTTTCTCACAGAAAACGTATTTTTAATCTTTTATATTTCTCTTCCCTACATAAGACCTTTATTCCTTTCCATCGGAAGGCTTTTATGACTTTAATAATTAATGTTATATGTTATATAAATTATGAAAGTTATAAAATTTATAATTACTGTAGTGCCAATAAGGACTGTTTTACTTGCTCAATGACAATTTAAAACTGGAGGGGTACTAATGTTTCCATGGAAGAAAGATTGCGGGTAAATTGCCGTAATACAAGTACAGTTCACAATAATTATTAGTTTGTTCAAATTTTAAAATACACTGTCGCCAAATTGAAATTTAGTACTAAAAATAAAATATAATAGTTGACTTTTAAACATCTGTATGGATAAATGAATCATAAATAGCCTGCTAAAGATAACAGCCATAACTACAGAGACAAGGGTTTTTGTTTTTAACGATTTTTTGGCGAATTTTCTTTTTTCGAGAATAATACTTTTTAGCGATAAATGAGAAAACTATTATTTTTAGTCTGCATAGAAACATTTACATTTATTTCAAATTGTATAAATATAACTTTAATTTGACATTCATGTCTTCATAGCATGAAGCTAGAAGTCATGAAAAAAATGTTTCAAATTCAACGAAACAAGATAAAATTTAACACTTAACAAAGCCAATACAATGACATCATCATGCGCACTGAAATATTAGCTAAGCAGTGCAACAATAAACTGACACCAGAGCATCCGACTGGTCCGTGATACTCAGAACTGTTTGTGGTATGCTAACTGGAAATGTTATTTACTGGATACCACACCGTGCACAGCAAAAACTCCTATTATGCTGACTAAAGGTACTGAGAAGGTACTGAACTTCTAGGAAGCTACTCTCAGACATTACATTAACATCAAAATATTGTCTCTCAGGGCTTAAGAAATGCCCGAAAGTTAAAAAACGAATACAAACAATACCTCACTGAAAACCACCCAGAATGGGAGGCTAAACCGTTCCCATTGCCTGTACTGACACCCTGGTCTAGCTGGTTTAATTCAGTAGTTTACATTGTCAGCTATTTTGATACAATTGTCGATTTCTTTTCTAAAAGAAAAGCTTTCAGTTCCTGCGCAAGATTTGTTAAATGATCATTTTTGTAATGTCAAGTGCTGCAATATTGTAACGGTACAGGCAACACTTCTTTCTGAAAACTGCAGATTGATAACAGATTCAATATTAGAATTTCAATCTAAACAAAAACCTGTGGCTCATCTTATATAATCCCGAATTCACTCGCTGGGAACCAAATGTGAAATATTAGAGAATGGTCACCTCGGAAACAGAGGAAGTGCACTTATAGATCATATCATGGATTCCAGTGTTAGAAAAGCAGTAGAAGAGAATCTAAAACTTTGCTGCCGTATGACTTTGTCTAAATTAAACTCCATTAGGCAAAAGAAACTGATGATGCAATAACCATAAAAGCTATATCATTTGTTTGAAACTTCCAGGCTAGTTACTAAATCAAGTATAGGTGGCTTAAATCATGTAATGACAGCATTTAAACAACTGAATGCATTTAAAACCAATGGTATTATGTTATTCTGATTTGCTTCTTTATTACAAAGAGCGTTGTGGCATGGTGAACAGCAAAGCTATGATGAGATTAGATGTAGTAACAGCACTCTTGGCATTGAAGGCAAAAGCTGATTCTTACCGTAATTTCTTTGAAAAGTCCCTTCAATGTCTTTGGTTGCCGATGTCAAACGCTGACAGTGAGAGATTTTCGTCTGCATATAACTTAGTTCCGACAGACAAAAGAACAAATATGAAAAGCGAAATATCACAACTTGTATGCTTGCAGTTTGGCGATGTCTGATGTGTGATATTTGATCTTATTCATGTTACCTACTATCTGCTGATTGCAAATAAAATGTTATAATTTGGAAAAAAAGGTTTGTAACAGTTGTGCTGCTCTAGTTACCTGCTACTTTTCATTTGAGCCATGTCACTACTCATTAATTCTTCCCAAAAAAAATTTGCGCCAAATTTATGCGAATTTATGGTAAAACAAACACAAAACCCCACCAATTAAAATTATTAATGCGAATTTTATAAATAATTGTCACCACAAAAACTTGCCTCTGGTTATAAATATACTTGTAGAGTCGGATACTTATGCTAGTGAATTTGAAATGTGGCAATTATTCCATTAAGGGATTAATGTCAATGGAGCTATGTTTTGCAATATATTCTTTTGAATCACGAAAAGAATTAGGTATTTTTAGTTCTACCTAAAAATAGGACTACATAATATAATATTCCACATTCAACTATTTTATAGCCAAAACCAAAGCGTAGAGGTTGATAATTCCTTACATTATTTTGGGTATACCTGCCATATAGTGAAGTAGGTTCTAGAGATAGTAGGAAGTTAAAATATCGCCAGCTATCATTGCTAGATCGCACATCTAATAGATAATGCATTCATTTCGGCCGAGTTTCTGTGGCAAGCTATTTTGATTGAATAGCAGCAGCTGTGTTTCTGATACTTGAATGTACAGCCCAGAACAAAAGAGTGACAGGTCTTATGCCGTTTTATTGTGTGACCTAACAATGGTGAATGTTTTGCAGAACCGTGAGTTATATTTAGAAAGCAACTTAAGTTCAGAGATTTTATGACGCATAAAAACCTTAAGGGTGGTAGTCACGAAACGGTTGACAGCTTTATTGCCTGCACAGATTCACGTTTTGATAAACAAACACCAACCGCTGGATTCTGCACCTGTCGTTGAGGGTCTTCAGGGTCATTGAATAGGATGGGGAAATGGAAAGCCACAGAGGAAAGCACAAAGGGGTGGTTTGTTTTGCTGTGATAAAGCCTTAGCTGGTAGCTTGCGCTACCTGGTGAGCAAACGTTATACTATTTCGAAGTAGGTGACAATAGATGGCGCGGCGTTGGCCAAGCACGACAAATGGCGGATGTTTTAAGGTTATTGACATAGGTTGAACCAGCACCGGTGTTGTGTTCACCTGTATCAAGGAAGAAACTTGGCTGGGATGTAAAATTAACCGTAGGACACAGAGTTTGAAGACTCCTAGTCAATGAGGTAGGCCCTCGCACAATTCACTGAAAAATTATGAGTAAATGTTCGTTTTATTACAGCACTTTGCTGTGGGTCATGGTCAAGAGGTCATGAAGCTAATTGGTGGGCTAAGGAAGGGCAAATGTGCAGGTCTCAGGTCCCAGGGAGTCCTGGAATTATCAAGTAGGTTGAGCTACGTACTTGGAATTTTGATGTCTTAATAAGCAGAAATTAAAAATATCTGTACGTGTTGCTGTCTGGATACGATTTCACACCAAAAGCCAAAGTATTACGTCTTCTCATCACCACCATCAATTTTAATGTTATTATAGTTGTTAAACAATTTCTAATTAGTATTATTTATTTACTTTAATGGCGCTTGTAATCAGAGGAAGTATGTATTCCACCTAAAAATTCAATGTCGAAATTTCACCGTAAATAGATAGTTCGAGGTCTCTAAACCCGAAAATAGTAATGTTAGGAAGTCTACTTGTGTGCATATGTAAATAAAACCTTTGTTAACGACGCTATCAATTACAAGGGATATATCAGCGCCACCAGTTTACCGGAATTTTGTCCAGCAATAGTTCTTTTACATGTAAGTAAATCTACTGACATGGGCGTGTCACTTTTAAGCACACTTAAAAACCATCGGTCTGGGTCGGGCTTTAAACCCTAAATCTTTGGATCAGTATGCCAGCATGCAACCAACTGAGCCACGCAAACTGACGTGTGTGTATAAGTGTGTGTACACATAACACAAAAATGAAATGACCTTCCGATAAATACCAAATTTGGTGTTTAGGTTCAGCATCTTCAAAGATGCGACGAAAATGTTTAAAGAATTCCATACAGCATACGTTTAAATGGAAGTTTTTTTTTTTTCCTCACAAAATTTTCGATTTCTTCAAAATAGTTTACTTTGATTAAAATACCATTTGCTTAAGAATTTATTTATTCACTATTGGTGTCATCAAGTAATGTTACAGCAACGTCAGCTACTTTAAACTACATACAATAGTAAAATATTTACTTACATAATGGATGATATTGTTAATAAAGTTATCTTTGATAAATGTTTTAAACTGAACACAACCTAATTCTTTGATACCTGCTGGTGGGCTATTATAAAAACACATGTCAAATAAACTACACATCTGGAGTTTTCTGCGAAGCCCTCTTCAATTGGATTGAACTTTATATAAAGCATAAGAGATAGACATGAATTTACTACATAAAACGTAGTTCCCGTTTAAACACATTATGTATTTCAAATATGTTTCATGTGGCATCAGCCATTTCGCAGATATACGTTATTATTGGTTTTAATGTATCAATACTCCAAGTGCCCTCGTTATTCTGTTGTTTCTTGCGATGTCATGGAAACGTTATGGAATTTGTGACATCTGACTATCGATCTGTTACAACGAAATGGGCAATGAAATTATTTCTTCATATGTTTATAGATTAATTATCATGCAATACTTAGTAAATCATACGTAGTTGTAGAAATAAACCGTAGTGGATAGAGAAAATCGTGTTGTCTCATCAGAGTTTTAGGTACCACAAAATTCAGTTTTGAAAACGAATTTGTCAACATAGCATACCATAATTAATTAATGCCCGCCTTGGTAGCGTAGATGGTAGCGTGTCTGCCTCACGCTCAGTAGGTCCCGAGTTCGAATCTCGGTCAGGGTGAGCTACCTGGATAAGGTTTTTTTCCAGAGTATTCCCTTATCCTTAAAGACGAACGTCGGGTAGCTCTAAGCTCCATGGACCCTGGACACATTTGAGCATTATTTCACCCATCTCATTCACCGTCCGATATGACTTAACGTTGGGGGACGTAAAAATTACAAAAAAAAAAAAAATAATAATAATAATAATAATAATAATAATAATAATAATAATAATAATAATAATAATAATAATAATAATAATAATTACTACGTTTCCATGGGGAACTGAAATCTATTCGAGTAGACTCCATAGGAATTCTGCATGAAAACGTTGACTCAGATCGAGAGGAATCTTAGATTCAATCCTGTTAGTAAATAGGATGGGATCGAATTTTTGTTACGTGGAAAGACCCTATTGAATACTTTAATGCCCGATCTCACCAACAGTTGTTAAAATCTACGTTAACAAATGTAACGTAACTATTGTCACAGCGCTAGCACTACTGTTAAATTTCTTGCATTTCACCAACCTGTTTTCTGAAAATGATAACAAACACGTGTTAACGCCAAGAAACTTGTAAATATTACAGCTATAGAAGGCTATGGATGAGTCGTATTATTTTTTGAACGTACTGCGATGCGCTTTTGTTTTCATTTTCGTCTGCACCTGCACACAGCTGAAAAAATGACGGGTGAACAAAATCGTAAACAAAAGCCGGAGACAAATTTCTCATCGATGGAGAAAGAATTGTTAATTGAATTGGTGACGAAGTGTAAGTAATATCGTGGAAAATAAGAGGACGGATGCGGCTAATGTAAAAGAGAAAGGTGTCATGTGGGAAAATATTGGAAACGAATTTAATTCAAATGCATGTGTCACTACTACAAGCACCAAACAACTTCGTCAGTTATTACATAAATTTACAACGAGGAGCGTAGAAGGACAAGTGAATTGAACGTTTCAAGACCGGAGGTGGACAATGTACCCACATAATTCAGTGAATTATAAAATAGCAAAGTTATTAATACTTGAAGCAATGGCGAGATCGGCATATTCCTTTCGATGCAAGTTCGAAGTCAGTATTACGTAAATTTAAAACGTGGTGCGAAGGATAGAACTGACGAGTAACTTGAACGTTTCAAGACGGGAGGTGGCCAGTGTATTATCCACATAATTCAGTGAATTATAAAACAGCAAAGTTATTAATACTTGAAGCAAAGGCAAGATCGGCATATTCCTTTCGATGCAAGTTCAAAGTCAGTATTACGTAAATTTAAAACGTGGTGCGAAGGACAGAACTGACGAGTAACTTGAACGTTTCAAGACGGGAGGTGGCCAGTGTATTATCCACATGATTCAGTGATTTATAAAATCGCAAAGTTATTAATTCTTGAAGCAAAGGCGAGATCGGCATATTCCTTTCGATGCATGTTGTAACCTCTTTTGTACTTCCGCAGTAACCTCCATAGCAACTTGTTTCGACAGTCTTATACCTCTGTAGAAAATATTCTTCTGATAGCTCCTCAAAATCATCTCTCCTCATAGGCCGTACTCTATTAGGAATGTCATTTAGATTGTCTTAAATATAGCAAATCGACATCAACAGCTGCGTTCATGCCCGCCATCTTGACTATTTACAATTGCTAAGGACTTAACAACAGAAATTTGGTTTGTTAGTTTAAAAAGAGATTTAACACGAGTGTTAAACTAACACTTGATGGTGAAATGCAATTTTTGTTTTAACTATTGCTAAACTCGTGTTAAGTCTTAAATTCTGTTGGTGAAATCGGGCATAAGACTTGCAATATGCAGATCGCATGTCATTACTTTCGCTCTGGATACTGATCGTCCTACAAACTTTTTCCTGTGTTTTAAATGAAGTTTAAGCCCTGCAACAGACATTTAAAGGTAGTATGGCCCATTCCGAAATTGCCTAGCCAACCTGCCTACGTAAAATAAAAACGAGCAATTGTTACAGGTCGCGCGTTTGTTCTTGACAAATGAAAATTTATATGAAAGGTTGGGTGCCAGTCACTAACCATCTTTTGTGGGAATGCGGGTGTCGAGAGAGGGAGGTATAGACTGTTTACATAAACACAACAGAAGAAAAAAGAGCTGTTTGTTAACGTAACATAAACTATATTATTTGTTGACCTGTTTATTGAGGGTAGGACAGCTGAGTCATTCTTCAAGAACGAACGCGCAACCTACACACTTTTTAGGTCTGTATTTTTGCAGGAAAATTAGTTTCCCTTTGACGTGTCAGTGGTTCATGTTGCTGCTTGTGTTGAAGGAATAATAACCCTGTCAATGATAGACACAACAAGACCCTGTTATTGTTTCCATTTTAACGTCGCAGATTCATTACAGAACCACCTGCTTCAAAACAGTGTTGCCATATACGCCAAAGAAAAAGCACAAGTTTTAATTTGAAAAGGGCAGGAGAAATCAGTAGATATTATAAACAGGAAATTTGCTTTATGTATACATACTTATGACTTTATCATCATCATTATCATCATCATTGTTAAACACTCAACATTCGCATTTTATATTAAACTGTTGGTAATTTAAATTAAAAGTACAGTAACACTTACTTAACTTTCTTCATCATTGAACTTGAAAACTGCAGAATCTGATAGAAATCTTTTTGCATGTAACAATCCGGACATAGTTATTGTTGACAATCTACTCCTACTTTTATTTCATTGGATTTACATTAGAAAAAGGTCGTTCACTGTAGCACTAGAATGTGGAAGGCTCAAGAGGCACCAGATTAATTTAGATAAATGAAGGAAAATGTGTTTTAATTGGCATATTGTATTTTCTTTACTAGGTTCCAACATTGTTGCACAGCAGCATTATTATCACATGCAATAACAATGTTGCGCAGCAGCATTATATCTATTTGCTCGATTTCTTCTGGTTTCACCAAATTAGGAAAATAACAAGCAAGCAGTACAATTGACTGTATTCCTTGGATTGTAGCTGCTTCTAACACTTGTAACAATGAAAGGATGGGATCACTTAATAAAAAAAAGGGTTTTAATATTGGCGGACTGATTCAATGTAGCATAATTTGAAAACTTGCAGCGATGATTTTGTTAAAAAAAACTTGAACTTTAGCACCTAAATACATCTTTTTTTTTTCTGAGGAAGAAATACTCTGGGTCCCTATATTCAGTTTTATATATTTCACTGGACCTCAAACGTTCAGGTTTAATATAGCAATCAAGAATAGTTCGCAATGCAGAAATAACATCAACTTTCAGATTATAAATTTGAGGTTCTTCACTTAGCATTTGTTTGTTTAGACTGTTAAAAATAGGTAAAACAAACTAAAGGAATTCCAAATATAGTTTGTTGTATGACTTCAGCTTGCTGAGAATCGCTTCAGTTGTTTGCAATTTGCGTTCGAAAGAAGCATTGGTCAAGTAAAGAATAAAACATCATATTGTTCTAACCCACAAGAAACGGCTAAATCGAGAGCTCCTTGGGAGCTTCGACACGCTTTGCACTGGCATGGAAACAATTGAACATATCGCGAAAACCAAATCTTCTGGTTCCCGTGGAAGTTTATTGCAGGGATAAGATGAACATAAATGAATGAATATTTTGCACTTAAAACCTCACTGCTCATGCAAAGGGAATGAAATATCAAAGCTCTCACACAGCGACCGTCGTTACGAGATTCAATTATCGCTAAGTCTTCTGTATTCCCCTATTCCCATTGTATTTACAAAGAAACATAGTAAACGCATTTCTACAAACGTATATCTCGATTAACAAGTAGTGGATAGAAGAATAATAAATTTAAAGACTAGTTTGTACAAGAATGAGTGGGAAAAGTCATATGAATGCACTCATTTAATTTTAAAAGTTTGCTTTCTCAGGTTTTTTATAAGTTTTGTTTACTAATTATTATTATTATTATTATTATTATTATTATTATTATTATTATTATTATTATTATTATTATTATTATTATTATTATTATTATTATTATTATTATTATTATTATTATTATTATTATTATTATTATTATTATTATTATTATTATTATTATTATTATTATTATTATTATTATTATTATTATTATTATTATTATTATTATTATTATTATTATTATTATTATTATTATTATTATTATTATTATTATTATTATTATTATTATTATTATTATTATTATTATTTTCTCTACTATGTTCTTACAGCAAGTAGATTAAGTATTGATTCCACTCTACAATCACATTACAATATTTCTCTGAAAATATATGTTTTGAGGTCCCTTGAAACCCTTCAAAACAATTTTAGAAAAAAGTTCACGCACTCTCGCCTGTGGCCCGCCTCGGTAGCGTGATGGTAGCATGTCTGCCTCACGTTCAAGAGGTCCCGAGTTCGAATCTCGGTCAGGTTGAGTTACCTGGATAAGGTTTTTCCGGAGTTTTCCCTTATCATGACAGACGAATGTCGGGTAACTCTAAGCTCCATGGACCCTGGGTTCATTTGAGCATTCATCGTCCGACATGACTTAACGTTGGAGGACGTAAATTAAAAAAAAAAAAAAAAAAAAAAAAAAAAAAAAAAAAAAAAAAACCTCTTGCCTCTCGCCTGTTGTGACCAGAATATCTCAAAAACGAGAAATAAACGTTGGATGAAATTTCGTATTTAAGATCAGGGCCTTCCAAGTATGCGACTAGATACTTTTGAAAAGAAAAAAAAAACCCTACCTCAGACTATATTCTACACTGAGAAAGTTTGCCTTTTTAACAATATTCAAGACATTCTTGTTTCAGATACTCAACTGTAAATCGCTGTTCTTTTCTTTCTCGTGTACTTGCAAAGAGAAAGAAATTTTAAAAATTTGAATGTCGCTTTAGCTATTCTTTTTATGTATACAACGAAATGAGTAAATGGTTACTTATGTGTATGAACAATAATGGGGAAGAAAATAAGGTTTGGTAAGATTAGTTTGTAGGAAGGTGAGTAGACAAAATGCTGCAAACAATAAGACTTTTAAAACTGTTATATTCTAGAAAGATATAGGGGACGCACTGTACTCTTCATTTATTTATTGTATTGTTATCAAAGTGTGACGGAAAAGCTGATGCAAACGATTAGTTTTATTTCCCAAAATTGTCTTGTTTTTGTTCTATATTTCAGTTCATTCCTGAGAATGTATCAAGCAAATTGAAGCTGAAGAGAAATAATACAATGACACCCTTATAACGTTACAATTTACAAACTAGTGGAAGAAATTCATTTTATAGTTTATGTATAGCTTCTAGAATTCATATCTTTGTTAATATATTTTGTCAAAGAAACTTCTATTCTTAAATGTCTGTGTTTGTATATAGTAATGTACGTGAATTATTTTATGGGTTACTATTGTATAATATGGAATTCATTAAAAAACTTATCATGAGAAATACTCTACTTAATTGCTTTATTCAAATAAGAGTAAACTACGTAGGTACTCATGGAAATTAATTATTCTTTCACACTGGCCTTGTGTAGGCTAAATTGTGGAAACTTAGAGTCAGACTGAAAAATTCAATGCCATAGCCAGGATTTAAACCATGGATCTTCTGGTTTCCGTCCAGCCGCACTACCATTGTGCTGCTATGGCCAACGTGCCGATATGACATTAAATTCTCCAAATGACTCGTATTTTCCCGGTAAACCACTTAGGAGTTCTCATAAACACATGAGACAACTACCTTAATGGCGACTTACTATATTGTAAGTACTTTAAGGCCCGGGCTTTATAGTTAACCACGATTAGGTCAATTAATGGAAACTAATTGTTCTTTCACACTGGCCGTGTGTAGGCTAAATTGTGTAAACGTAGAGTCAGACTGAAAAATTCAATGCCATAGCCGGGATTTGAACTTACAATATAATAAGTCGCCATTAAGGTTCATGTGTTTATGAGAACTCCTAAGTGGTTTACCGGGAAAATACGAGTCAGTTGGAGAATTTAATGTCATATCGGCACGTTGGCCATAGTAGCACAATGGTAGTGCGGCTGGAAGGAAACCAGAAAATCCGTGGTTCAAATCCCGGCTATGGCATTGAATTTTTCAGTCTGACTCTACGTTTCTACGTAGGTACTCAGTTTCTCTAAAGAAGTTTTATCTACCTACAAACACCAGTTAATGTAGGACTTAAAATTCACAGTATTAATTAATTATCAAACCACTCATAGCCACCCATTACAGCTCCTTGCTGCTATAATTAAATGCTTGAGGTCTTACATACAAAGCATGTTCTCAGCCTTTCTTTGTTTATTTCTTTTCTACCCTTTTTCTTTGCTGTTTCATGTAGACCTTGAGGACCATTATATTGCCCTTGGCACTGTGTTAATTATTTGTAATTAGAGGTCATTTCTGGGTCCACCCATTTTATTTATGAAGAATTCTCATATGAGCTCTGCTATGTCTATAGGCTCATTTCATAAGGAATAATGCAAATTAAACTCAATTTACGTTTCTTAAAAAATTATCTAACAGGTCAAATTATATTACAAAAAAGAACCAAACTTATCGGCCATTCCATCTACATGGTGTAACGTCAGAGGTTTTTTTTTTTTTCCTGTTATGTAGTCATCGTAATTAGATGCACGAACAATTTCATTTGCTTTATAAAAAGGTATAACAAGCGTAGACATCTTAAAAACATACAATTTATTTCAAATAAGTGCTTCTTGATGTCAGTCATTTTCGATATATCCAATAATATTTTTAACCGTTGATATTTTCTTAAAGTTTTGTCGCTATCCAGTTGTTTTTCGCAATATTTTGTAAAGAATGTGGAATTTTAAAGCCGGCATATACCGCCTAGTTTTTAAACATATGAACTATAGATTCAATCTCCACTATTGATCTTGTACCTACAAGAAATTTGTGGCGTGTACCAAATAGAAAAATAACTTTTCGTAAGAATAGACTCTCAATTCTGAGTTGTGTTGATAAAAGAGAAGCACTCGCATTAATAGATACATATAGGTTTAAACTGCTCTTCTTGTTTGTTTCTTCCATTCTGTCTTTCTAGATAACTGGAGTAGTTCGGAGGGGACTCGGCACAGAAACTACGCTTGGTTTGTTGTA